>JASUUH010000143.1:0-204324 GCA_030449925.1 Citropsis articulata | reverse complement strand
ATTTTACAGGCAAGCCTCTGGCCGCATCCTCCTACAGGCCCCACGAGGGCCCTCGAAAAGACTGGAACCGTTTCCGACAGCCGAAATGGCTGAACCCCCCCCCCCCCACCACCCACGGGACCAAGGCTATAGCGCACAGCCGCGCCCCCTGTTTTTAGTTTTGCACCGCTGGGCTAGAAGCACTATTTTAGGGTAAGCCTCTAGCCACGGCCGCGTAGAGGCCCAACGAGGGCCCTCGAAAGACTCGACCTGTTTCTGACAGACGGAGTGGCTGAACCAACCACCCCACCACCACGGGCCCAAGGCTATAGCACACCACCGCCGCCCCCTGTTTCGGGCCTTGCGTCGCTGGGCCAGAAGCACTATTTTAGGGCAAGGCTCAGGCCGCGGCCTCCTACAGGCCCAGCGAGGGCCCTCGAGAGGACTGGACCCGTTTCCGACAGCCGGAGTGGCTGAACCCCCCTCCCCACCACCCATCGGCCCAAGGCTATAGCACACCGCCGCCGCCCCTTGTTCCGGGCCTTGCTCCTCTGGGTCAAAAGCACTATTTTAGGGCAAGCCTCTAGCCGCAGCCTCGTACAGGCCCCACGAGGGTCCTCGAAAAGACTGGAACCATTTCCGACCGCCGGAGTGGCTGAACCCCCCTGCCCACCACCCTCGGGCCCAAGGCTATAGCTCACCGACGTCGCCCCGTGTTTCGGGTTTTGCGCCGCTGGGCCAGAAACACTATTTTCGGGCAAACCTCTGGGTTCGGCCTCGTAGAGGCCCAGCGAGGGCCCTCGAAAAGATTGGACCCGTTTCCGACAGACGGAGTGGCTGAACCCCCCACCCCACCAACTACGGGGCCAAGGCTATAGCACGCCGCCGCCGCCCCCTCCTTCGGGCTTTGCGCCGCTGGGCCAGAAGCACAATTTTAGGGCAAGGCTCTGACCGAGGCCTCCTACAGGCCCCGCGAGGGCCCTCGAAAAGACTGGACCCGTTTCCGACAGTTGGAGCGCCTGAACACCCCTCCCCACCACGCACAGGCCCAAGGCTATAGCACGCCGCCGCCGCCCCCTGTTTCTGGCCTTGTGCCGCTGGGCCAGAAGCACTATTTTAGGGCAAGCCTCTAGCCGCAGCCTCCTACATGCCCCACGAGGGCGCTCGAAAAGACTGGAACCATTTTCGACAGCCGGATTTGCTTAACCGTCCTCCCCACCACCCACGGGCCCAAGGCTATGGCACACCGCCGTCGCACCCTGTTTCGGGTTTTGCGCCGTTTGGGTCGAAGCACTTTTTTAGGGCAAGGCTCTGGCCGCGGCCTCCTACAGGCCCAGCGAGGGGCCTCGAGAGGACTGGACCCGTTTCCGACAGTCGGAGTGGCTGAACCCCCCGCCCCCAGGCCCAAGGCTGAAGGCACCGCCGCGCCGCGCCTATTCGGCCCAGCAGCTGGGCGAGCTATTACGGGCAAGCCTCTGGCCGCGGCCTGCTTCAGGCCCCGCGAGGGACCTCGAAAATACTGGACCAGTTTCCGACAGTTGGAGTGGTTGAACCTCCCTCCCCACCACCCACGGGACCAAGGCTATAGCACACCGCCTCCGCCGCCTGTTTCGGGCCTTGCGCCGCTGGGCCAGAAGCATTATTTTAGGGCAAGCCTCTTTCCGCGGCCTCCCATAGGCCCAGCGAGGGGCCTTGAGAGGACTGGACCCATTTCTGTCAGCCGGAATGGCTGAACCCCCCTCCCCACCCCCAACGGGCCCAAGGCTATAGAACACCGCCGCCGCCGCCTATTTCGGGCCTTGCAACGCTGGGCTAGAAGCACTTTTTTTGGGCAGGCCTCTGGCCACGGCCTCCTACAGGCGCCGCGAGGGCCTCGAAAAGACTGGACCCGTTTCTGACTGATGGAGTGGCTGAACCCCCCTCCCCACCACCCACGGGCCCAAGGCTATAGCACACCGCCGCCACCTCCTGTTTCGGGCCTTGCGCCGTTGGGCCAGAAGCACTAATTTAGGACAAGGCTCTGGCCGCGGCCTCCTATAGGCCCAGCGAGGGGCCTCGAGAGGACTGGACCCGATTCCGACAGTCGGAGTGGCTGAACCCCCACCCCACCCCCCACGGTCCCAAGGCTATAGCACGCCGTCGCCGCCCCCTGTTTCAGGCCTTACGCCGCTGGGCCAGAACCACTATTTTAGGGCAAGCCTCTGGCCTCGGCCTGTATAGGCCCAGCGAGGGCCCTCAAAAAGGCTGGACCCATTTCCGACAGCCAGAGTGGCTGAACCCCCCTCCCCATCAACCACAGGCCCAAGGCTATAGCACACCGCCGCCGCCCCCTATTTCTGGCGTTGCGCAGCTGGGCCAGATGCACTATTTTAGGGCAAACCTCTGGCCGCGGCCTCCGATAGGCCCCGCGAGGGGCCTCGAAAGGATTGGACCCATTTCCGACAGTCGGATTGGCTGAACCCCCCTCCGTACCCCCCCACGGGGCTAAGGCTATAGCACACCGGTGCCGCCCCCTGTTTCGCGCCTTGCTCTCCTGGGCCAGAAGCACTATTTTGGGGCAAGCCTCTAGCCGCGGCCTCCTACAGGTCCCGTGAGGGCCCTCAAAAAGACTGGACCCATTTCCGACAGACGGAGTGGCTGAACCCCCCTCCGCACCCCCACACGGGCCGAAGGCTATAGCACGCCGCCGCCGCCCCTGCAGGCCTTGCGCGTGGGCGGAAAGCACTATTTTGTGCAAGCCTCTGGCCGCGGCCTCCCACAGGCCCCTCGAGGGCCCTTGAAAAGACTGGACCCCTTTCCGACAGCCGGACTGGCTGAACCCCCCTCCCCACCCCCCACGGGCCCAAGGCTATAGCACACCGCCCCCGCCCCCTGTTTTGCGCCTTGCGCCGCTGGGCCAGAAGCACTATTTTAAGGCAAGCCTCTGGCCGCGGCCTCGCACAGGCCCCCCGAGGGCCCTCGAAGTGACCGGACCCATTTCCGACAGCCGGACTGGCTGAACCCCCCTCCCCACCCCCCACGGGCCCAAGGCTATAGCACACCGCCCCCGCCCCCTGTTTCGCGCCTTGCGCCGCTGGGCCAGAAGCACTATTTTAGGGAAACCCTCTGGCCACGGCCTCCCACGGGCCCCCCAAGGGCCATCGAAAAGACTGGACCCCTTTCCGATAGCCCGACTGGCTGAACCCCCATCCCCACCCCCCACGGGCCCAAGGCTATAGCACACCCCGCCCCTATTTCGCGTCTTGCTCCGCTGGGCCAGATGCACTATTTTAGGGTGAGCCTCTGCGCGCACCTCCCAGAGCCCCAGGGCCCTCAGCAGGCCCTCGAAATGCCTGGACCCCTTTCCGACAGCCCGGTGGCGAACCCCCTCCCCCCCTGGGCCCAAGGCTATAGCACACCCGCCCCCTTTTTCGCGCCTTGCGCTGGGCAAAGCACTATTTTAGAAACAGCGTCTGGCGCGGCCTCCCTAAGCCCCGAGGGCCCTCGGCTCTTGGACCCCTTTCCGACAGCCCGGTGGCGAACCCCCTCCCCACCCCCCACGGGCCCAAGGCTATAGCACACCGCCCCCGCCCCCTCTTTCGCGCCTTGCGTCGCTGGGCCAGAAGCACTATTTTAGGGCAAGCCTCTGGCCGCGGCCTCCCACAGGCCCCACGAGGGCCCTTGAAAAGACTGGACCTCTTTCCGACAGCCTGACTGGCCGAACCCCTCTCCCCACCCCCAACGGGCCCAAGGCTACAGCACACCGGCCCCGCCCCCTGTTTCCCGCCTTGAGCCGCTGGCCCAGAAGCACTACTATAGGGCAAACCTCTGGCCGCAGCTACCCACAGGCCCCCCGAGGGCCCTCGAAAAGACTGGACCCCTTTCCGACCGCCCGACTAGCCGAACCCCCCTCCCCACCCCCCACGGGCCCAAGGATATAGCACACCGTGCCCGCCCCCTATTTCGCGCCTTGGGCCGCTGGGCCAGAAGCACTATTTTAGGTCAAGGCTCTGGCTGCGGGCTTCGCAGGCCAGAAGGCCCTCGAAAAGCGGACCCCTTCGACAGCCGGTGGCTGAACCCCATCCACCCCACCCCCAGGGCCCAAGGCTATGCTTTAGCCCCGCCCCTCTTTCGCGCCTTGCGCCACTGGGCCAGGAGCACTATTTTAGGGAAAGCGTCTGAACGCGGCCTCCCACCGGCCCCCCGATGGCCCTCGAAAACACTGGACCCCTTTCCGACAGCCCGGTGGCGAACCCCCTCCCGCCCCCCAGGCCCAGGCTATAGCAACCCCGGCCCCTGTTGGCGTCTTGCTCACCGCTGGGCCAGAAGCATTATTTTAGGGCAAGCCTCAGGCCGCAGCCTCGCGTAGGCCCCCCGAGGGCCCTCGAAAAGACTGGGCCCTCGAAAAGACTGGACCCCTTTCCGACAGCCCGACTGGCCGAACCGCCCTCCCCCCCCCCCACGGGCCCAAGGCTATAGCACACCGCCCCCGCCCCCTCTTTCGCGCCTTGCGCCGCTGGGCCAGAAGCACTATTGTAGAGCAAGTGTCTGGCCGCGGCCTCCCACAAGCCCCCCGAGGGCCCTCGAAAACACTGGACCCCTTTCCGACAGCCCGACTGGCCGAACCCAACTCCCCACCCCCCACGGGCCCAAGGCAATAACACACCGCCCCCGCCCCCTCTTTCGCGCCTTGCGCCGCTGGGCCAGAAGCACTATTTTAGGGAAAGCCTCTGGCCGCGGCCTCCCACGGGCCCCCCAAGGGCCCTCGAAAAGACTGGACCCCTTTCCGATAGCCCGACTGGCTGAACCCCCATCCCCACCCCAGGGCCCAAGGCTATGCACAGCCCCGGCCTGTTGGCGTCTTCCTCCAGCTGGGCCGGAAGCACTATTTTAGGGCAAGCCTCTGGCGCGGCCTCCCTGAGCCCCACAGGGGCCTCGAAAAGCTGGACCCCTTTCCGATAGCCCATTGGCTGAACCCCCTCCCACCCCCGGTCCCAAGGCTATAGCGCCCCGCCCCTCTTCGCGCCTTGCGCGCTGGGCCGGAAGCACTATTTTAGGGCAAGCCTCTGGTGACCTTGAAAACCCCCGAGGCCTTGAAAGACTGGACCTCTTTCCGACAGCCCGACTGCCGAACCCCCTCCACCCCAGCAGACCAAGGCTACACACCGCCCCGATTTGCCGCCTTGCGCGCTGGCGAAGCACTACTTTAGGGCAAGCCTCTGGCATGACCTCCACAGGCCCGAGGGCCCTCAAAACTGGACCCCTTTCCGACAGCCCTTGGCGAACCCCTCCCCACCCCCACGGGCCCAAGGCTATAACATTAGGGCAAGCCTCTGGCCGCGGACTCCCACAGGCCCCCCGAGGGCCTTCGAAAAGACTGGACCCCTTTCCGACAGCCCGACTTGCCGAACCCCCCTCCCCACCCCCCACGGGCCCATGGCTATAGCACAACGCCCCCGCCCCCTGTTTCGCGCCCTGCGCCGGTTGGCCAGAAGCAATATTTTAGGCAAGCCTCTGGCCGCGGCCTCCCACAGGCCCCCCTAGGGCCCTCGAAAAGACTGGACCCCTTTCCGACAGCCCGACTGGCCGAACCCCCCTCCCAACCCCCAACGGGCCCAAGGATATAGCACACCGCGCCCGCCCCCTGTTTCGCGCCTTGGGCCGCTGGGCCAGAAGCACTATTTTATGTCAAGGCTCTGGCTGCAGGCTTCCACAGGCCCCCCGAAGGCCCTCGAAAAGACTGGACCCCTTTCTGACAGCCCGACTCGCTGAACCCCCATCCCCACCCCCACCCCCCACGGGCCCAGGCTGCTTTGCCGCCCCTCTTTCGCGCCTTGCGCTGGGCCAAGCACTATTTTAGGGCAAGCCTCTGGCGCGGACTCCCACAGGCCCCCCGAGGGGCCTTGAAAAAGACTGGACCCCTTTCCGACAGCCCGACTTGCGAACCCCCTCCCCACCCCCACGGGCCCATGGCTGCTGCTTCGCCCCGCCCCCTGTTTCGCGCCCTGCGCCGGTTGGCCAGAAGCAATATTTTAGGCAAGCCTCTGGCCGCGGCCTCCCACAGGCCCCCCGAGGGCCCTCGAAAAGACTGGACCCCTTTCCGACAGCCCGACAGGCCGAAGCCCCCGCCCCGCCCCCCAGGCCCAGCGCTGCTTTGCCCCGCCCCCTCTTTCGCGCCTTGCGCCGCTGGGCCAGAAGCACTACTTTAGGGCAAGCCTCTGGCCGCGGCCTCCCACAGGCCCCTCGAGGTTCCTTGAAAAGACTGGACCCCTTTCCAACATCCCGACTGGCCTAACCCCCCTCCCCACCCCCCACGGGCCCAAGGCTATAGCACACCGCCCCTGCCCCCTGTTTCGCGCCTTGCGCCGCTGGGCCAGAAGCACTATTTTAGGGCAAGCCTCTGGTCGTGGCCTCCTACAGGCACCCCGAGGGCCCTTGAAAAGACTGGACCCCTTTTCGACCGCCGGACTGGCCGAACCCCCCGCCCAACCCCCCATGGGCCCAAGGGTATAGCACACCGCCCCCGCCCACTTTTCGCGCCTTGCTCCGCTGGGCCAGAAGCACTATTTTACGGCAAACCTCTGGCCGCGGCCTCCCACAGGCCCTCCGAGGGCCCTCGAAAAGACTGGACCCCTTTCCGACATCCCGATTGGACGAACCCCCCTCCCCACCCCCCACGGCCCCATGGCTATAGGACACCGCACCGGCCCCCTGTTTCGCGCCTTGCGCCGGTTGGCCAGAAGCACTATTTTAGGGCAAGCCTCTGGCCGCGGCCTCCATAGGCCCCGAGGCCCTCGAAATAACCAGCCCTTTCGACAGCGGACTGGCTGAACCCCCTCCCCCCCCCCCACCGGCCCAAGGCTATAGCGTACGGGCCCCGCCCCCTGTTTCGCCTTGCGGCGGGCGAAGCACTACTTTAGGGCAAGCCTCTGGCCGCGGCCTCCAGGCTCCCAGGGGCCACAGAAAGGTGGACCCCTAGGGCCTGGAAAGGTGGGCCAAGCACTATTTTCGGCAAACCTCTGGCGCGGCCTCCCACAGGCCCCAGGGCCTCGAAAAGCTGGACCCCTTTCCGACATCCCGGTGGGCGAACCCCACTCGCCACCCCCCCCGGCCCCATGGCTATAGGACACCGCACCGGCCCCCTGTTTCGCGCCTTGCGCCGGTTGGCCAGAAGCACTATTTTAGGGCAAGCCTCTGGCCGCGGCCTCCACAGGCCCCCCGAGGGCCCTCGAAATGACTTGACCCCTTTCCGACCGCCGGACTGGCCGAACCCCCCTCCCCACCCCCCACCGGCCCAAGGGTATAGCACACCGCCCCCACCCCCTCTTTCGCGCCTTGCGCCGCTGGGCCAGAAGTACTATTTTAGGGCAATCCTCTGGCCGCAGCCTCCCACAAGCTCCCCGAGGGCCCTCGAAAAGATTGGACCCCTTTCCGACAACCCGACTGGCTGAACCCCCTCCCACCCCCAGCACTGAGGATATAGCACCGCCCCGCCCCTGTTTTGCCTTTAGGGCAAGCCTCTGGCCGCGGCCTCCCACAGGCCCCCCGGGGCCCTCGCAAAGACTGGACCCCTTTCTAACAACCCAACTGGATGAACCCACCTCCCCACCCCCCACGGGCCCAAGGCTATAACACACCGCCCCCGCCCCCTCTTTTCCGCCTTACGCCGCTGGGCCAGAAGCACTATTTTATGTCAAACCTCTGGCCGCGGCCTCACACAGGCCCCCCGAGGGCCCTCGAAAAGACTGGACCCCTTTCCGACACAGTGGCTGAACCCCCCCACCCACGGGCCCAAGGCTATAGCGCACCGCCCCGTCCTGTTGGCGCCTTGCGCCCAGCCAGAAGCACTATTTTAGGGCGAGCATCTGGCCGCGGCCTCCCACAGGCCCCCCGGTGCCCTCGCAAAGACTGGACCCCTTTCTAACAACCCAACTCGATGAACCCCCCTCCCCACCCCCCACGGGCACAAGGATATAGCACACCGCCGCCGCCCATGTTTCGCGCCTTGCGCCGCTTGGCCAGAAGCACTATTTTAGGGCAAGCCTCTGCCCGCGGACTCCCACAGGCCCCCCGAGGGCCTTCGAAAAGACTAGACCCCTTTCCGACATCCCGACTGGACGAAGCCCCCGGCCCACACGGCCCCATGGCTGCTTTCACCGCCCCGCCCCCTGTTTCGTGCCTTGCGCCGGTCGGCCAGAAGCACTATTTTGGGGCAAGCCTCTCGTCGCGGCCTCATACAGGCCCCCCCGAGGGCCCTCGAAAAGACTGGACCCCTTTCCGACAGCCCGACTGGCTGAACCCCCCTCCCCACCCCACACGGGCCCAAGGCTATAGCACGCCGCCCCCGCCCCCTCTTTCGCGCCTTGCGCCGCTGGATCGGAAGCACTATTTTGGGGCAAGGCTCTGGCCGCGGCCTCCCACATTCCCCCCGAGGGCTCTCGAAAAAACTGGACCCCTTTCCGACAGCCCGACTGGATGAACCGCCCTCCCCACCCCCCACGGGCCCAAGGCTATAGTACACCGCCCCCGCCCCCTGTTTCGCGCCTTGCGCCGGTCGGCCAGAAGCACTATTTTAGGGCAAGCCTCTGGTCGTGGCCTCCCACAGGCCCCCCGAGGGCCATCGAAAAGACTGGACCCCTTTCCGACCGCCCGACGTGCTGAACTCCCCTCCCCACCCCCCACGGGCCCAAGGCTATAGCACACCGTCCCCGCCCCCTGTTTCGCGCCTTGCGCCGCTGGGCCAGAAGCACTATTTTAGGGCAAGCCTCTGGTCGTGGCCTCCCACAGGCCCCCCGAGGGCCATCGAAAAGACTGGACCCCTTTCCGACCGCCCGACGTGCTGAACTCCCCTCCCCACCCCCCACGCCCCCATGGCTATAGCACACCGCCCCCGCCCCCTGTTTCGTGCCTTGCGCCGGTCGGCCAGAAGCACTATTTTAGGGCAAGCCTCTCGTCGCGGCCACTCACAGGCCCCCCGAGGTCCCTCGAAAAGACTGGACCCCATTCCGACGGCCCGACTGGCCGAACCCCCCTCCCCACCCCCCACGGGCCCAAGGCTATACCCCCCCGCCCCTCTTTCTCGCCTTGGGCGGCTGGGCGAGAAGCACTATTTTAGGGCAAGCCTCTGGCCGCGGCCTCGTCCAGGCCCCCCGAGGGCCCTCGAAAAGGCTGGACCCCTTTCCGACGGCCCGACTGGCCGAACCCCACTCCCCACCCCCTTACGGGCCCAAGGCTATAGCACACCGTCCCCGCCCCCTCTTTCGCGCCTTGCGCCGCTGGGCCAGAAGCACTATTTTGGGGTAAGCCTCTGGCTGCGGCCTCCCACAGGCCCCCCGAGGGCCCTTGAAAAGACTGGACCCCTTTCCGACTGCCCGACGTGCTGAACTCCCCTCCCCACCCCCCACGGGCCCAAGGCTATAGCACACCGCCCCCTCCCCCTGTTTCGTGCCTTGCGCCGATGGGCCAGAAGCACTATTTTAGGGGAAGCCTCAGGCCGCGGTCTCCCACAGGCCCCCTGAGCGCCCTCGAAAAGACTGGACCCGTTTCCGACAGCCCGACTGGCCGAACCCCCGTCCCCACCCCCCACGGGCCCAAGCTGCTGCCACGCCCCCTGTTTCGCGTCTTGTGCCGCTGGGCCAAAAGCACTATTTTAGGGCAAGCCTCTGGCCGCGGCCTCCCACAGGCCCCCCAGGGCCCTGGAAAAGACTGGACCCCTTTCCAACAGCCCGGCAGGCCGAACCCCCTCCCCACACCCCACGGGCCCAAGGCTATAGCACACCGCCCCCAACCCCTCTTTCGCGCCTTACGCCGCTTGGCCAGAAGTACTATTTTATGGCAATCCTCTGGCCGCAGCCTCGCACAAGCTCCCCGAGGGCCCTCGAAAAGACTGGACCCCTTTCCGACAACCCGACTGGCTGAACCCCCTCCCGACCCACCACGGGCCCAAGGCCGCCTTTACCGCCCGGCCTTGTTTCGCGCCTTGCGCGATGGGCCAGCACTATTTTAGGGCAAACCTCTGGCCGCGGCCTCCCACAGGCCCCAGGGCCCTCGAAAACAGGACCCCTTTCCAGCCCGGCGGCGAACCCCCTCCCCCCCCACACGGGCCCAAGGCTGTACCGCACCGCCCCCGTCCACTATTTCCGACAGCCCGACTGCCCGGGGCCCTCGCAAAGACTGGACCCCTTTCTAACAACAACCCGGATGAACCCCCTCCGACCCCCAGGGCCCAGGCTATAACACCGCCCCGCCCCTCTTTCGCGCCTTGCGCCGCTGGACCGGAAGCACTATTTTGGGGCAAGCCTCTGGCCGCGGCCTCCCACAGGCCCCCCGAGGGCCCTCGAAAAGACTGGACCCCTTTCCGACAGCCGGACTGGCCGAACTCCCCTCCCAACCCCCCACGTGCCCAAGGCTATAGCACACCGCCCCCGTCCCCTCTTTCGCGCCTTGCGCCGCTGGACCGGAAGCACTATTTTGGGTAAAGGCTCTGGCCGCGGCCTCCCACATGCCCCCCGAGGGCCCTCGAAAGGACTGTACCCCTTTTCGACAGCCAGACTGGATGAACCCCCCTCCCCACCCCCCACGGGCCCAAGGCTATAGCACGCTCCGCCCCTCTTTCGCGCCGCCCGCTGGGCCAGAAGCACTATTTTATGGCAAACCTCTGGCCGCGGCCTCCCACAGGCCCCCCGAGGGCCTCGAAAAGACTGGACCCCTTTCCGACAGTCCGACTGGCGCACCCCTCCCACCCCACAGGCCCAAGGCTATAGCGCGCCCCGTCCCTGTTGGCGCCTTGCGCTGAATCACTATTTTAGGGCAAGCATCTGGCCGCGGCCTCGCACAGGCCCCCGGTGCCCTCGCAAATACTGTACCCCTTTCCAGCAACTCGATGAACCCCCCTCCCCACCCCCCACGGGCACAAGGATATAGCACACCGCCGCCGCCCCCTGTTTCGCGCCTTACGCCGCTGGGCCAGAAGCACTATTTTATGGCAAAGCTCTGGCCCCGGCCTCACACAGGCCCCCCGAGGGCCCTCGCAAAGACTGGACCCCTTTCTGACAATCCGACTGGCCGAACCCCCCTCCCCACCCCCCTCGGGCCCAAGGCTATAGCACACCGCCGCCGCCCCCTGTTTCGTGCCTTGCGCCGATGGGCCAGAAGCAGTATTTTAGGACAAGCCTCTGGCCGCGGCCTCCCACAGGCCCCCCGAGGGCCCTCAAAAAGACAGGACCCCTTTCCGACAGCCCGGTGGCGAACCCCGTCCCACGTGCCCAGGGCTGCTTTGCCCGCCCCCTGTTTCGCGCCTTGCGCCGCTGGGCCAGAAGCACTATTTTAGGGTAAGCCTCTGGCCGCGGCCTCCCACAGGCCCCCCGAGGGCCCTCGAAAAGACTGAACCCCTTTCCGATAGCCCGACTGGCCGAACGCCCCTCCCCACCCCCCACGGGCCCAAGGCTATAGCACACCGCCGCCGCCCCCTGTTTCGTGCCTTGCGCCGATGGGCCAGAAGCACTATTTTAGGGCAAGCCTCTGGGCGCGGCCTCCCACAAGCCCCCCAAGGGCCCCCGAAAAGACTGGACCCCTTTCCGACAGCCCGACAGCCAGACTGGCCGAACCCCCCCCCCCCCACCCCCCACGTGCCCAAGGCTATAGCACACCGCCCCCGCCCCCTCTTTCGCGCCTTGCGTCGCTGGGCTACAAGCACTATTTTAGGGCAAGCCTCTGGCCGCGGCCTCCAACAGGCCCGCCGAGGGCGCTCGAAAAGACTGAACCCATTTCCGACAGCAGGCAACCCGGTGGCGAACCCCCACACCCCGTGCCCAAGGCTGCTTCCGCCCCCGCCGCCTGTTTCGAGCCTTGCGCCGCTGGGACAGAAGCACTATTTTAGGACAAGCCTCTGGCCGCGGCTTCCCACAGGCCCCCCGAGGGCCCTCGAAAAGACTGGACCCCTTTCCGATAGCCCGACTGGCCGAACCCCCCTCCCCACCCCCGCGGGCCCACGGCTATAGCACACCGCCCCCGCCCCATCTTTCGCGCCTTGCCCCGCTCGGCCAGAAGCACTATTTTAGGGTAAGCCTCTGGCCGCGGCCACCCACAGGCCCCCTGAGGGCCCTCGAAAAGACTGAACCCCTTTCCGATAGCCCGACTGGCCGAACGCCCCTCCCCACCCCCCACGGGCCCAAGGCTATAGCACACCGCCGCCGCCCCCTGTTTCGTGCCTTGCGCCGATGGGCCAGAAGCACTATTTTAGGGCAAGCCTCTGGGCGCGGCCTCCCTGAAATCCCAGGGCCCCAGAAAAGGCTGGACCCCTTTCCGGCAACAGCCCGGTGGCGAACCCCCCCACGGGCCCAAGGCTATAGCACACCGCCCCCACCCCCTCTTTCGCGCCTTGCGTCGCTGGGCTAGAAGCACTATTTTAGGGCAAGCCTCTGGCCGCGGCCTCCCACAGGCCCCCCGAGGGCGCTCGAAAAGACTGAACCCATTTCCGACAGCCCGACAGCCCGACTGGCCGAACCCCCCCCACCCCCCACGTGCCCAAGGCTATAGCACACCGCCCCCGCCGCCTGTTTCGAGCCTTGCGCCGCTGGGACAGAAGCACTATTTTAGGACAAGCCTCTGGCGCCCCTCCCAGGCCCCGAGGGCCCTCGAAAAGACTGGACCCCTTTCCGATAGCCCGACTGGCCGAACCCCCCTCCCCACCCCCGCGGGCCCACGGCTATAGCACACCGCCCCCGCCCCATCTTTCGCGCCTTGCGCCGCTGGGCCAGAAGCACTATTTTAGGGCAAGCCTCTGGCCGCGGCCACCCACAGGCCCCCTGAGGGCCCTCGAAAAGACTGAACCCCTTTCCGACATCCCGACTGGCCGAACCCCCCTCCCCACCCCCCTCGGGCCCAAGGCTGCTTTTCCGCCCGCCCTGTTTCGAGCCTTGCGCCGCTGGGACAGAAGCACTATTTTAGGACAAGCCTCTGGTCGCGGCTTCCCACAGGCCTCCCGAGGGCCCTCAAAAAGACTGGACCCCTTTCCGACAATCCGACTGGCCGAACCCCCCTCCCCACCCCCCTCGGGCCAAAGGCTATAGCACACCGCCGCCGCCCCCTGTTTCGTGCCTTGCGCCGATGGGCCAGAAGCAGTATTTTAGGACAAGCCTCTGGCGGTGGCCTCCCACAGGCCCCCCGAGGGCCCTCGAAAAGACGGGACCCCTTTCTGACAGCCCGGCTGGCCGAACCCCCCTCCCCACCTACGACGGGCCCAAGGCTATAGCACACCGCCCCCGCCCCCTGTTTCGCGCCTTACGCCGCTGGGCCAGAAGCACTTTTTTAGGGCAAGCCTCTGGCCGCGGCCTTGCACGGGCCCCCCGAGGGCCCTCGAAAAGAGCGGACCCCTTACCGACAGCCGGACTGGCTGAACCCCCAACCCCACCCCCCACGGGCCCAAGGCTACAGCACACCGCCCCCGCCCCCTGTTTCGCGCCTTGCGCCCGAAGCACTATTTTAGGGTAAGCCTCTGGCCGCGGCCTCCCACAGGCCCCCCGAGGGCCCTCGAAAAGACTGAACCCCTTTCCGACTGCCCGACTGGCCGAACCCCCCTCCCCACCCCCCACGGGCCCAAGGCTATAGCACACCGCCGCCGCCCCCATTTTCGTGCCTTGCGCCGATGGGCCAGAAGCACTATTTTAGGGCAAGCCTCTGGGCGCGGTCTCCAACAAGCCCCCCAAGGGCCCCCGAAAAGACTCGACCCCTTTCCGACAGCCCGACAGCCAGACTGGCCGAACCCCCCCCCCCACCCCCCACGTGCCCAAGGCAATAGCACACCGCCCCTGTTGAGCCTTGCGCGCTGGGCAAGCACTATTTTAGGACAAGCCTCTGGCGGCCTCCCACCCCAGGGCCCTCGAAAAGACTGGACACCTTTCCGATAGCCCAACTGGCCGATCCCCCCTCCCCACCCCCGCGGGCCCAAGGCTATAGGACACCGCCCCTGCCCCCTCTTTCGCGCCTTGCGTCGCTGGGCTAGAAGCACTATTTTAGGGCAAGCCTCTGGCCGCGGCCTCCCACAGGCCCCCCGAGGGCGCTCGAAAAGACTGAACCCCTTTCCGACAGCCCGTGGCGAACCCCCCCCCCCACGTGCCCAAAGGCTGCGCCCGCCGCCTGTTTCGAGCCTTGTGCCGCTGGGACAGAAGCACTATTTTAGGACAAACCTCTGGCCGCGGCTTCCCACAGGCCCCCCGAGGGACCCCGAAAAGACTGGACCCCTTTCCGATAGCCCGACTGGCCGAACCCCCCTCCCGCTTCCCAGCAGCCCGGCTACCGCCCCCGCCCCATCTTTCGCGCCTTGCGCCGCTGGGCCAGAAGCACTATTTTAGGGCAAGCCTCTGGCCGCGGCCACCCACAGGCCCCCTGAGGGCCCTCGAAAAGACTGAACCCCTTTCCGACATCCCGACTGGCCGAACCCCCCTCCCCACCCCCCACGTGCCCAAGGCTATAGCACGCCCCGCCCCTGTTTGAGCCTTCGCGTGGGGCAGCACTATTTTAGGTCAAGCCTCTGGCCTCCAGGCCTCGGGCCCTCAAAAGACTGGACCCCTTTCCAGCCCCGGCGAACCCCTCCCTCCCCCCACGGGCCCAAGGTTATAGCACACCGCCGCCGCCCCCTGTTTCGTGCATTGCGCCGATGGGCCAGAAGCACTATTTTAGGGCAAGCCTCTGGCCGCGGCCTCCGACAAGCCTCCCAAGGGCCCTCGAAAAGACTGGACCCCTTTCCGATAGACCGACTGGCCGAACCCCCCGCCCCACCAGACCCAAGGCTTAACCCCGCCCAGCCCCTCTTTCGCGCCTTGCCGGGGCAGAAAGCACTATTTTAGGGAAAGCCTCTGGCGGCCTCCCACAGGCCCCCTGAGGGCCCTCGAAAAGACTTGAGCCCTTTCCGATAGCCCGACTGGCCGAACCCCCCTCCCCACCACGGGCCCCAAGGCTGCCACCGCCCCGCCCCTGTTCGCGCCGTCGTGGCGAAGCACTATTTTAAGCCAAGCCTCTGGCCGAGGCCTCCCACAGGCCCTCCGAGGTCCCTCAAAAAGACCGGACCCCTTTCCGATAGCCCGACTGGCCGAACCCCCCTCTTCACCCCCCACGGGCCCAGGCTGCTTACACAGCCCCGCCCCTCTTTCGCGACATGCTGAGAAGCACTATTTTAGGGCAAGCCATTTGGCGCTGACCTCCCACTGGCCCCCCGAGGGCCCTCGAAAAGACTGGACCCCTTTCCGACAGCCCGACTTGCGAACCCCATCCCACCCCCACGGGCCCAGGCTACAACACGCCGCCGCCCCTGTTTCGCCTTGTTCCGATGGGCGAAGCACTATTTTAGGGCAAGCCTATGGCGCGGCCTCCACAGGCCCCGAGGCCTCGAGAAAAGGACCCCTTTCCGACAGCCCGACTTGCGAACCCCCATCCCCACCCCCAGGCCCAAGGCTACACACCCCCCGCCCCTGTTTGGCGCCTTGCTCCGATGGGCGAAGCACTATTTTGGAAAGCCTCTGGCGCAGCCTCCACAGGCCCCGAGGGGCCTCGAAAAGACTGGACCCCTTTCCAGGCAGCCCGTGGCGAACCCTCTCCACACCCCTACGGGCCCAAGGCTATCACCGCCCCGCCCCTGTTTCGCGTCTTGCTCCGATGGGTCCGACGCACTATTTTGGATAGGCCTCTGGCGCGGCCTCCCTGAGCCCCAGGGCCCTCGAAAAGACTGGACCCCTTTCCGACAACCCGACTTGCCGAACCCCCCTCCCCATGGGCCCAAGGCTGACACAGCCCGCCCCTGTTTCGCGCCTTGTTCGATGGGCGAAGCACTATTTTGGGCAAGACTCTGGCCGCGGCCTCGTCCAGGCCCCGAGGCGCCTCGAAAACACTGCACCCATTTCCGACAGCCGGACTGGCGAAGCCCCCCCCGCCCCCCAGGCCCAAGGCTATACTTCTTGCCCCGCCCCTGTTTGGGCCTTGCGCTGGGCCAGCACTATTTTATGGCAAGCCTCTGCGGACCTCCCACAGGCCCCAGGTCCTCAAAAGACTAGACCCCTTTCCGACAGCCCGACTGGCGAACCCCCCTCCCCACCCCTACGGGCCCAGGCTATAGCACACGCCCCGCCCCTGTTTGGCGCCTTGCGCCGTGGGCCAGAAGCACTATTTTAGGGCAAGCCTCTGGACGCGGCCTGCACAGGCCCAGGAGCCCTCGAAAGACTGGACCCCTTTCCGACAGCCCGACTTGCGAACCCCCATCCCCACCCACGGGCCCAAGGCTGACACGCCCGCCCTGTTTGTGCGCCTTGCTCGATGGGCGGAAGCACTATTTTGGGTAGGCCTCTGTGACCTCCACAGGCCCCGAGGGCCCTCGAAAAGACTGGACCCCTTTCCGACCCGACTTGCGAACCCCCCATCCCGCCCCCAGGCCCAGGCTCTGGCCCCGCCCCTGTTTCGCCTTGCGCCGGTGGGCCAGAAACACTATTTTGGGGCAAGCCTCTGGCCGCGGCCTCGCACAGGCCCCCCGAGGGCCCTCGAAAAGACTGGACCCCTTTCCGACAGCCCGACTTGCGAACCCCCATCCCACCCCCAGGCCCAAGGCTCTGACACCGCCCCGCCCCTGTTTGGGCCTTGCGCCCAGAAGCACTATCTTAGGAAAGCCTCTGCCCGACCTCACAGGCCCCGAGGGCCCTCGAAAAGACTGGACCCCTTTCCGACAGCCCGACTGGCTGAACCCCCCTCGCCACCCCCTACGGGCCCAAGGCTATAACACAACGTCCCCGCCCCTGTTTGTGCTTGCGCCCGGTGGGCGAAGCACTATTTTGGGGCAAGCCTCTGGCCCCGCCTCCCGAGGCCCCGAGGCCCTCGAAAAGACTGGACCCCTTTCCGACAGCCCGACTGGCCGAGGCCCCCCGCCCCCCCCCCACGGGCCCAGCTACAACACACCGCGCCCCCTGTTTCGCGCCTTGTTCCGATAGGCCAGAAGCACTATTTTAGGGCAAGCCTCTGGCTGGCCCCCCGAGGGCCCTCGAAAGGACTGGACCCCTTTCCGACAGCCCGAACCCCCATCCCACCCCCACGGGCCCAAGGCTCTGAACACGCCCCTGTTTCGCGCCTTGCTACGATGGGCCAGAAGCACTATTTTTGGGCAAGCCTCTGGCGCGGCCTCGCACAGGCCCCAGGGCCTCGAAAAGCTGGACCCCTTTCCGAGGCAGCCCGACTGGCGAACCCCCTCCACCCCCAACGGGCCCAAGGCTACAGCACACCGCCCCGCCCCCTGTTTCGCGCCTTGCTCCGATGGGCCAGAAGCACTATTTTTGGGTAGGCCTCTGGCCGCGGCCTCCCACAGGCCCCCCGAGGGCCCTCGAAAAGACTGGACCCCTTTCCGACAACCCGACTTGCCGAACCCCCCCTCCCCACGGGCCCAGGCTACACCGCCCGCCCCTTTGGCGCCTTGCTCGATGGGCGAAGCACTATTTTGGGCAAGACTCTGGCCGCGGCCTCCCACACGCCCCCGAGGCCCTTCCGACAGCCCGACTGGCCGAACCCCTCTCCACACCCCCAACGGGCCCAAGGCTCGAGCACACCGCCCCCGCCCCTGTTTCGCGCCTTGCTCATGGGCGAAGCACTATTTTGGGTAGGCCTCTGGCGGCGGCCTCCCAGGCCCCAGGGCCCTCGAAAAGACTGGACCCCTTTCCGACAACCCGACTTGCCGAACCCCCCATCCCCACCCCCCACGGGCCCAAGGCTACAGCACACCGCCCCCGCCCCCTGTTTCGCGCCTTGCTACGATGGGCCAGAAGCACTATTTTTGGGCAAGACTCTGGCCGCGGCCTCCCACAGGCCCCCGAGGGCCCTCGAAAAGACTGGACCCATTTCCGACAGCCCGACTGGCCGAACCCCCCTCCCCACCCCCCACAGGCCCAAGGCTATAGCACACTGCCCCCGCCCCCTGTTTCGGGCCTTGCGCCACTGCGCCAGAAGCACTATTTTAGGGAAAGCCTCTGCCCGCGGCCTCCCACAGGCCCCCCGAGGGTCCTCAAAAAGACTAGACCCCTTTCCGACAGCCCGACTGGCCGAACATCCCACCCCACCCCCCAAGGGCCCAAGGCTACCGCCCCGCCCCTGTTTGCGCCTTGCGCTGTGGGCCAAGCACTATTTTGGGCAAGCCTCTGGCGGCCTCCCACAGGCCCCCGAGGCCCTCGAAAAGACTGGACCCCTTTCCGACAACCCGACTGGCCGAACTTCCCTCCCCACCCTCCACGGGCCCAAGGCTATAGCACACCGCCGCTGCCCCCTGTTTCGTGCCTTGCGCCGATGGGCCAGAAGCAGTATTTTAGGACAAGCCTCTGTCCGCGGCCTCCCACAGGCCCCCCGAGGGCCCTCCAAAAGACGGGACCCCTTTCCGACAGCCCGACTAGATGACCCCCCCGGCCCACCCCCCCCGGCCCAAGGCTGCTTTACCGCCCCGCCCCCTGTTTCGCGCCTTGCGCCGCTGGGACAGAAGCACTATTTTAGGGCAAGCCACTGGCCGCGGCCTCCAAAAGGCCCCCCGAGCGCCCTCGAAAAGACTGGACCCCTTCCGACGGCCCGACTGGCCGAACCCCCCTCCCCACTCCCTACGGGCCCAAGGCTATAGCACACCGCCCCCGCCCCCTGTTTCGCGCCTTACGCCGCTGGGCCAGAAGCACTATTTTAGGGCAAGCCTCTGGCCGCAGCCTCCCACAGGCCCCCCGAGGGCCCTCGAAAAGACTGGACCCCTTTCCGATAGCCCGACTGGCCGAACCCCCCTCCCCACCCCCCACGGGCCCAAGGCTATAGCATACCGCCGCCGCCCCCTGTTTCGTGCCTTGCGCCGATGGGCCAGAAGCACTATTTTAGGGCAAACCTCTGGCCGCGGCCTCCCACAGGCCCCACGAGGGCCTTCGAAAAGACTGAACCCCTTACCAACAGCCCGACTGTCCGAACCCCCTCCCCACCCCCCACGGGCCCAAGGCTATAGCACGCCGCCGCCGCCCCCTGTTTCATGCCTTGCGCCGTTGGGCCAGAAGCACTATTTTAGGGCAAGCCTCTGGTCGCGGCCTCCCACAGGCCCCCCGAGGGCCCTCGAAAAGACTGGACCCCTTTCCGATAGCCCGACCGGCCGAACCCCCTCCCCACCCCCCACGGGCCCAAGGATATAGCACACCGCCGCCGCCCCCTGTTTCGTGCCTTGCGCCGATGGGCCAGAAGCACTATTTTAGGGCAAACCTCTGGCCGCGGCCTCCCACAGGCCCCCCGAGGGCCTTCGAAAAGACTGAACCCCTTTCCAACAGCCCGACTGGCCGAACCCCCCTCCCCACCCCCCACGTGCCCAAGGCTATAGCACACCGCCCCCGCCCCATGTTTCGAGCCTTGCGCCGCTGGGCCAGAAGCACTATTTTAGGGCAAGCCTCTGGCCGCGGCTTCCTACAGGCCCCCCGAGGGCCCTCAAAAAGACTGGACCGCTTTCCGACAGCCCGACTGGACGAACCCCCCTCCCCATGCACCACCGGCCCAAGGCTATAGCACACCGACCCCGCCCCCTGTTTCGCGCCTTGCGCCGCTGGGACAGAAGCACTATTTTAGGGCAAGCCTCTGGCCTCGGCCTCGCACAGGCCCCTCGAGGGCCCTCGAGAAGACTGGACCCTTTCCGACAGCCCGACTGGCCGAACCCCCCTCCCCACCCCCTACGGACACAAAGCTATAGCACACCGCCCCCGCCCCCTGTGTCGCGCCTTGCGCCGCCGGGCGAGAAGCACTATTTTAGGGAGGGCCTCTGGCCGCAGCCTCCCACAGGCCCCCCGAGGGCCCTCGAAAAGACTGGACCCCTTTCCGATAGCCCGACTGGCCGAACCCCCGTCCCCACCCCCCACTGGCCCAAGGCTATAGCACACCGCCGCCGCCCCCTGTTTCGTGCCTTACGCCGATGGACCAGAAGCACTATTTTAGGGCAAGCCTCTGGTCGCGGCCTCCCACAGGCTTCCCGAGGGCCCTTGAAAAGACTGGACCCCTTTCCGACAGCCCGACTGGACGAACCCCCCTCCCCATGCCCCACGGGCCCAAGGCTATAGCACACCGCCCCCGCCCGCTGTTTCGCGCCTTGCGCCGATGGGCCAGAAGCACTATTTTAGGGCAAGCCTCTAGCCGCGGCCTCCCACAAGCCCCCCGAGGGCCCTCGAAGAGACTGAACCCCTTTCCGACAGGCCGGCTGGCCGAACCCCCCTCCCCACCCCCACGTGCCCAAGGCTATAGCACACCGCCCCCGTCCCCTGTTTCGAGCCTTGCGCCGCTGGGAAAGAAGCACTATTTTAGGACAACCCTTTGGCCGCGGCTTCCCACAGGCCCCCCAAGGGCCCTCGAAAAGACTGGACCCCTTTCCGACAGCCCGACTAGATGAACCCCCCTTCCCACCCCCCACGGGCCCAAGTCTATAGCGCACCGCCCCCGCCCCTTGTTTCGCGCCTTGCGCCGCTGGGACAGAAGCACTATTTTAGGGCAAGCCACTGGCCGCGGCCTCCAACAGGCCCCTCGAGGGCACTCGAAAAGACTGGACCCCTTCCGACAGCCCGACTGGCCGAACCCCTCTCCCCACCCCCTACGGGCCCAAGGCTATAGCACACCGCCCCCGGCCCCTGTTTCGCGCCTTGCGCCGCTGGGCCAGAAGCACTATTTTAGGGCAAGCCTCTGGCCGCGGCCTCCCACAGGCCCCCCGAGGGCCCTCGAAAAGACTGGACCCCTTTCCGATAGCCCGACTGGCCGAACCCCCCTCCCCACCCCCCATGGGCCCAAGGCTATAGCATACCGCCGCCGCCCCCTGTTTCGTGCCTTGTGCCGATGGGCAAGAAGCACTATTTTAGGGCAAACCTCTGGCCGCGCCCTCCCACAGGCCCCCCGAGGGCCTTCGAAAAGACTGAACCCCTTTCCGACAACCCGACTGGCCGAACCCCCTCCCACCACCCATGGGCCCAAGGCTGCTTTGCCCCGCCCCCTGTTTCGCGCCTTGCGCCGATGGGCAAGAAGCACTAGATTAGGGCAAGCCTCTGGCCGCGGCCTCCCACAGGCCCCCCGAGGGCCCTCAAAAAGACTGGACCCCTTTCCGACAACTCGACTGGCGAACCCCTCCCCACCCCCACGGAATGAGGCTATAGCACACCGCTGCCGCCCATGTTTCGTGCCTTGCGCGATGGGCGGAAGCATTTTAGGGCAAGCCTCTGGCCGCGGCCTCCCAGGCCCCAGGGCCCTCAAAAGAAAAAACTGGACCCCTTTCCGATAGTCCGACTGGCGAACCCCCTCCCACCCCCACGGGCCCAAGGTATGCTTTCGCCCGCCCCTCTTTCGCGCCTTGCGCTGGGCGGAAGCACTATTTTAGGGCAAGCCTCTGGCCGCGGCCTCGCACAGGCCCCCCGAGGCCCTCGAAAAAAGTGAACCCCTTTAAGACAGCCCGGCTGGCGAACCCCCTCCACCACCCCCCAAGGCCACACCGCCCCCACCCCCCGTTTCGCGCGTTGCGCAGCTGGGGCAGAAGCACTATTTTAGGGCAAGCTTCTGGCCGCGGCCTCCTACAGGCCCCGTGAGGGCCCTCGAAAAGACTGGACCCTTTTCTGACAGCCCGACTGGCTGAACCCCCTCCCCACCCCCAACGGGCCCAAGGCGATAGCACAGCGCCCCTCCCCTTTGTTTGGCGCCTTGCGCCGCTGGGCCAGAAGCAATATTTTAGGGCAAGCCTCTGGCGCGGCCTCCCACAGGCCCCGAGGCCCTCGAAAAAAAGTGAACCCCTTTTAGACAGCCCGACTGGCGAACCCCCTCCCACCCTCACAGGCCCAAGGCCGCACACCGCCCGCCCCTGTTTGGCGCCTTGCGGCCGCACTATTTTAGGGCAAGCCTCTGGCAGCGGCCTCCCCCAGGCCCCCTGAGGGTCCTCAAAGACTGGACCCCTTTCCGACAACTCGACTGGCGAACCCCCTCCCACCCCCCAGGACCAAGGCTATAGCACACCGCTGCCGCCCCCTGTTTTGGCCTTGCCTTGCTGGGCCAGAAGCACTATTTTAGGGCAAGCCTCTGGCGGCCTCCCAGGCCCCCAGGGCCCTCGAAAGACTGGACCCCTTTCAGACATCCCGGCTGGCTGAACCCCCCCCACCCCCACGGGCCCAAGGCTATAGGACACCGCCCGCCCCTCTTTCGCCTTGCGCGCTGGGCAAGCACTTTTTAGGGCAAGCCTATGGCTGCGGCCTCCCACAGGCCCCCCGAGGGCCCTCGAAAAGACTGGACCCCTTTCCAACAGCCCGACTGGCCGAACCCCCGTCCCCACCCCCCACGGGCCCAAGGCTATAGCACACCGCACCCGCCCCTGTTTCGCGCCATGCGCCGATGGGCCAGAAGCACTATTTTAGGGCAACCTTCTGGCCGCGGCCTCCCACAGGCCCCTCGAGGGCCCTCGAAAAGACTGGACCCCTATCCGACAGCCCGACTGGCCGAACCCCCCTCACCACCCCCCACGGGCCCAAGGCTATAGCACACCGCCCCCGCCCTCTTCGCGCCTTGCGCTGGGCCAGCACTATTTTAGGGCAAGCCTCGGCGCGGCCTCCCACAGGCCCCAGGGCCCTCAAAAGACTGGACCCCTTTCCGACAGCCCGACTGGCGAACCCCCTCCCACCCCCAGGCCCAAGGCCGCACACCGCCCCGCCCCCTGTTTGCCTTGCGCCGGGCGAAGCACTATTTTAGGGCAAGCCTCTGCGCGGCCTCCCAGGCCCCGAGGGCCCTCAAAAGACTGGACCCCTTTCTGACGGCCCGACTGAACCCCCTCCCACCCCACGGGCCCAAGGCTATACACCGCCCCGCCCCTCTCGCGCCTTGCTGGGCCAAGCACTATTTTAGGGCAAGCCTCTGGCGCGGCCTCCACAGGCCCCGAGGGCCCTCAAAAGACTGGACCCCTTTCCGACAGCCCGGTGGACCGAACCCCCTCCCACCCCACGGGCCCAAGGCTGCAGCCAACGCCCCGCCCCTGTTTGAGCCTTGCGCGGTGGGCCAGCACTATTTTAGGGCAAAGCCTCTGGCGGCCTCCACAGGCCCCATGAGGGCCCTCGAAAGACTGGACCCTTTCCAAAACCCGACTGGCGAACCCCCTCCCTACCCCCCACGGGCCCAAGGCTATAGCACATCGCCCCTCCCTCTGTTTCGCGCCTTGCGCCGCTGGGCCAGAAGCACTATATTAGGGCAAGCCTCTTGCCGCGGCCTCCCACAGGCCCCCCGAGGGCCCTCAAAAAGACTGGACCCCTTTCCGACAACTCGACTGGCCGAACCCCCCGCCCCACCCCCCCCGGGACCACGGCTATAGCACACCGCTGCCGCCCCATGTTTCGTGCCTTGCGCCGATGGGCCAGAAGTACTATTTTAGGGCAAGCCTCTGGCCGCGGCCTCCCACAGGCCCCCCTGGGGCCCTCGAAAAGACTGGACCCCTTTCCGATATCCCGACTGGCCGAACCCCCCTCCCCACCCCCCACGGGCCCAAGGGTATAGCACACCGCCCCCGCCCCCTCTTTCGCGCCTTGCGCCGATGGGCCAGAAGCACTATTTTAGGGCAAGCCTCTGGCCGCGGCCTCCCACAGGCCCCCCGAGGGCCCTCGAAAAAAGTGAACCCCTTTTAGACAGCCCGACTGGCCGAACCCCCCTCCCACCCACTACGGGCCCAAGGCCTTTGCCCCGCCCCCTGTTTCGTTAGGGCAAGCCTCTGGCGCGGCCTCCCACAGGCCACCCGAGGGCCCTCCAGAAGACTGGACCCCTTTCCGACAGCCCGACTGGCCGAAACCCCGTCCCCACCCCCGGGCCCAAGGCGATACCGCCCGCCCCTCTGTCGCGTCTTGCGCTGGGCCAGAAGCACTATTTTAGGGCAAGCCTCTGGCCGCGGCCTCCCACAGGCCCCCCGAGGGCCCTCGAAAAAAGTGAACCCCTTTTAGACAGCCCGACTGGCCGAACCCCCCGCCCCCCCCCGACGGGCCCAAGGCCGCACCGCCCGCCCCTTTTTGGCGCCTTGCGGCGCTGGGCCTTAAGCACTATTTTAGGGCAAGCTTCTGGCCGCGGCCTCCCACAGGCCCCCCGAGGGCCCTCGAAAAACTGGACCCCTTTCCGACAACCCGACTGGCTGAACCCCCTTCCCTACCCACCACGGGCCCAAGGCTATAGCACACCGCCGCCGCCCCCTGTTTCGCGCCTTGCGCCGTTGGGCCAGAAGCACTATTTTTGGGCAAGCCTCTGGCCGCGGCCTCCCACAGGCCCACAAGGGCCCTCATAAAGACTGGACCCCTTTCCGATATCGACTGGCGAACCCCCTCCCACCCCACGGGCCCAGGGTATAGCACCGCCCGCCCCTCTTTCGCGCCTTGCGTGGGCGAAGCACTATTTTGGGCAAGCCTCTGCGCGGCCTCCCACAGGCCCCAGGGCCCTCGAAAAAGTGAACCCCTTTTAGACAGCCCGGCTGGCGAACCCCCTCCACCCTCTGAGCCCAAGGCCGCACACCGCCCCCGCCCCTGTTTCGCGCATTGTGCCGCTGGGCGAGAAGCACTATTTTAGGGCAAGCCTCTGGCCGCGGCCTCCCACAGGCCCCCCGAGGGCCCTCGAAAAGACTGGACCCGTTTCTGACAACCGGACTGGCTGAACGCCCCTCCCAACCCCCCACGGGCCCAAGGCTGCACGCCCGCCCTCTTTCGCCTTGCGCGCTGGGCCAAGCACTATTTTAGGATAAGCCTCTGGCGCGGCCTCCACAGGCCCCGAGGGCCCTCAAAGAATGGACCCCTTTCTGACAGCAAGACTGGCGAACCCCCTCCCACTGGGCCCAAAGGCCATACCACGCCCGCCCCTGTTTCGCGCCTTGCGCGCTGGGCGAAGCACTATTTTAGGGCAAGCCTCTGGCGCGGCCTCCCAGGCCCCGAGGCCCTCAAAAGACTGGACCCCTTTCCGACAACTCGACTGGCGAACCCCTCCCCACCCCCCTCGGGACCAAGGCTATAGCACCGCTGCCGCCCCTGTTTCGTGCCTTGCGCGATGGGCCAAGCACTATTTTAGGGAAGCCTCTGGCGCGGCCTCCCACAGGCCCCAGGCCCTCGAAAAAACTGGACCCCTTTCCGATATCAGTGGCGAACCCCCTCCCCACCCCCGCAGACCCAGGGGTATAACACCGCCCCTGCCCCCTCTTTCGCGCCTTGCGGCTTGGGCAGAAGCACTATTTAGGGCAAGCCTCGGCGCGGCCTCCCAGGCCCCGAGGGCCCTCGAAAAGTGAACCCCTTTTAGACAGCCCGACTGGCGAACCCCCTCCCACCCTCCCGGGCCCAGAGCCTGGCCACACCTTCCCCGCCCACTGTTACATATGCCTTGTAGCTGACAGGCAGAAGCCTTATTTAGGGCAAGCCTCTGGCGCCTCCCACAGGCCCCGAGGGCCCTCAAAAGACTGGACCCCTATCCGACAGCCCAGGGCGAACCCCCTCCCACCCCCACAGGCCCAAGGCTATAACTGCTTCCGCCCCGCCCTGCATCGCCTTGCGATTGGGCGAAGCACTATTTTAGGGCAAGCCTCTGGCCGCGGCCTCGCACAGGCCCCCCGAGGGGCCTCGAAAAGACTGAACCCCTTTCTGACAGCCCGACTGGCCGAACCCCCCTCCCACCCCAGGCCCAGGCCACACCGCCCCCGCCCCCTGTTTTGCGCCTTGGGCCGCTGGGCCAAAAGCACTTTTTTAGGGCAAGCCTCTGGCCGCGGCCTCCAACAGGCCCCCCGAGGGCCCCTCAAAAAGACTGGACCCCTTTCCGACAACTCGACTGGCGAACCCCCTCCCACCCCACGGGACCAAGGCTATAGCACACGCTGCCGCCCTGTTTTGTGCCTTGCGCCGCTGGGCCAGTAGCACTATTTTAGGGCAAGCCTCTGGTCGCGGCCTAGCACGGGCCCCCCGAGGGCCCTCGAAAAGACTCGACCCCTTTCCGATCGCCCGACTGGCGGAACCCCCTCCCCACCCCCCACGGGCCCAAGCCTATAGCACACTGCCCCGCTCTTCGCGCCTTGCGCCGAAGCACTATTTTAGGAGCAAGCCTCTGGCGCGGCCTCCCACAGGCCCCAGGGGCCCTCGAAAAAGTGAACCCCTTTTAGACAGCCCGACTGGCGAACCCCCTCCACCCTCACAGGGCCCAAGGCCGCCTTGCACACCGCCCGCCCCCTGTTTCGCCTTGCGCGCTGGGCGAAGCACTATTTTGGGCAAGCCTCTGGCGCGGCCTCGCACAGGCCCCCGAGGGCCCTCGCAAAGACTGGACCCCTTTCCGACAGCCGACTGGCGAACCCCCTCCCACCCCACCACGGGCCCAAGGGTATAGCACCGCCCCGCCCCTGCATCGCGCCTTGCGGCGGGCGAAGCACTATTTTAGGGCAAGCCTCTGGCATGACCTCCACAGGCCCCAGGGCCTCGAAAAAAGTGAACCCCTTTTAGACAGCCCGTGGCGAACCCCCTCCACCCTCACGGGCCCAGGCCATAACACCGCCCGCCCCTCTTCGCGCCTTGCGCTGGGCGAAGCACTATTTTAGGGACAAGCCTCGGCGCGGCCTCCCCAGGCCCCAGGGCCCTCGAAAAGACTGGACCCCTTTCTGACAACCCGACTGGCTGAACCCCCTCCCCAACCCCCACGGGACCAAGGCTTTAGCACACCTTTGCCGCCCCTGTTTCGTGCCTTGCGCCGCTGGGAAGAAGCACTATTTTAGGGCAAGCCTCTGGCCGCGGCCTCCCACAGGCCCCCAGGGGCCCTCGAAAAGACTGGACCCTTTCCGATATCGACTGGCGAACCCCTCCCCACCCCCACGGGCCCAAGGCTATAGCACCGCCCCCGCCCCTCTTTGCATGCGCTGGGCCGGAAGCACTATTTTAGGGCAAGCCTCGGCCGCGGACCTCCCAGGCCCCGAGGCCCTCGAAAAAAAGTGAACCCCTTTTAGACTGCCCGGCTGGCCGAACCCCTCCCCACCCCACAAGGGCCCAAGGCTATAGCACACTGCCGCCGCCCCCTGTTTCGCGCCTTGCGCCACTGGGCCAGAAGCACTATTTCAGGGCAAGACTCTGGCCGCGGCCTCGTACAGGCACCTAAAGGGCCCTCGAAAATACTGGACCCATTTCCGACCGCTCGACTGGCGAACCCCCTCCCACCCCCACACGCCCAAGGCTATAACACACTTCGCCCCCTCTTTGGCGCCTTGCGCCGCTGGGCCAGAAGCACTTTTTTAGGGCAAGCCTCTGGCGTGGCCTCCCAGGCCCCGAGGGCCCTAGAAAAGACTGGACCCCTTTCCGACAGCCGACTGGCGAACCCGCCCCCCACCCCCACGGGCCCAAGGCTATAGCACACCGCCCCGCCCCTCTTTCGCCTTGCGCTGGGCCAAGCACTATTTTAGGATAAGCCTTTGGTCGCGGCCTCCCACAGGCCCCAGGGCCTCAAAAGCTGGACCCCTTTCCGACAGCCCATTGGCGAACCCCCTCCCACCCCACGGGCCATGCTTTACGCCCGCCCCGCCCCTGTTTGCCTTGCGCGCTGGGCCAAGCACTATTTTAGGGCAAGCCTCTGGCATGACCTCCCCAGGCCCCGAGGCCCTCAAAGACTGGACCCCTTTCCGACAACTCGACTGGCGAACCCCCTCCCACCCCCAGGACCAAGGCTATAACACCGCTGCCCCCCGTTTCGCGCCTTGCGCCGCTGGGCCAGAAGCACAATTTTAGGAGAGCCTCTGGCGCGGCCTCCACAGGCCCAGGGCCCTCGAAAAAGTGGACCCCTTTCCGATATCCCGACTGGCGAACCCCTCCCACCCCCCACGGGCCCAAGGGTATAGCACTTCGCCCCGCCCCTCTTCGCGCCTTGCGCGTGGGCGAAGCACTATTTTAGGGCAAGCCTCGGCGCGGCCTCCCAGAGCCCAGGGGCCCTCGAAAAAAGTGAACCCCTTTTGACAGCCGACTGACCCCCTCCCACCACTGGGCCCAAGGCCATAGCACGCCCCGCCCTGTTTGTGCCTTGCGTTGGGCGAAGCACTATTTTAAGGGCAAGCCTCTGGCGCGGCCTCCCACAGGCCCCCGAGGCCCTCAAAGACTGGACCCCTTTCCGACAGCTCACTGGCGAACCCCCTCCCACCCCCCAGGACCAAGGCTATAACACACGCTGCCGCCCATGTTTCGTGCCTTGCGCGATGGGCGGAAGCACTATTTTAGGGCAAGCCTCTGGCGCGGCCTCCCAAGGCCCCCAGGGCCCTCGAAAAGACTGGACCCCTTTCCGATATCGACTGGCGAACCCCCTCCCCACCCCACGGGCCCAAGGTATAACCGCCCGCCCGCCCCTCTTCGCGCCTTGCGCGCGGGAAGCACTATTTTGGGCAAGCCTCTGGCGCAGCCTCCCCTGAGCCCCAGGGCCCTCGAAAAAGTGAACCCCTTTTGAACAGCCCGGCTGGCGAACCCCTCCACCCACTACGGGCCCAAGGCTATAGCACACCGCCCGCCCCTGTTTTGCGCCTTGCGCCGCTGGGCCAGCACTATTTTAAGGCAAGCCTCTGGCGCGGCCTCCCACAGCCCAGGGGCCCTCAAAAGACTGGACCCCTTTCCGACAACTCGACTGGCCGAACCCCCTTCCCCAACCGCACGGGCCCAAGGCTATAGCACACCGCCCCCGCCCCGTCTTTGGCGCCTTGCGCCCAGGCGAAAGCACTATTTAGGGCAAGCCTCTGGCGCGGACTCCACAGGCCCCCGAGGCCCTCAAAGACTGGACCCCTTTCCGTGTAGCCGACTGGCGAACCCCCTCCCACCCTACGGGCCCAAGGCTATAGCACCGCCCCGCCCCTGTTTGCGCCTTGCGCGGCCCAGGCACTATTTTAGGGCAAGCCTCTGGCCGCGGCCTCCCACAGGCCCCCCGAGGGCCCTCAAAAAGATTGGACCCCTTTCCGACAACCCGACTGGCCGAACCCCCCGCCCCACCCCCCAAGGCTATAACACCGCGCCCGCCCGTGTTTTCGTGCCTTGCGCCCGATGGGCGAAGCACTATTTTAGGGCAAGCCTCTGGCATGACCTCCACAGGCCCCGAGGGCCCTCGAAAAGACTGGACCCCTTTCCGATATCCGACTGGCGAACCCCTCCCACCCTCGGCCCAAGGCTGCTTGCACCGCCCCGCCCCGTGTTTCGGGCCTTGCGCAGCTGGGCCAAGCACTATTTTAGGGCAAGCCTCTGGCCACGGCCTCCCTGAGCCCCGAGGTCCTCGAAAAGACTGGACCCCTTTCCGACAGCCCGACTGGCAGAACCCCCTCCCACCCACAGACCCCAAGGCTATAGCGCCCGCCCATGTTTGAGCCTTGCGCGGTGGGCCAAGCACTATTTTAGGGCAAGCCTCTGGCATGACCTCCTGAGCCCCGAGGGCCCTCAAAAAGACTGGACCCCTTTCGACACCCGACTGGCGAACTCCCTCCCGCGCCCCCGGGCCCAAGGCTATAGCACACCGCCCCCGCCCCCTGTTTCGCGCCTTGCGCCGTGGGCCAGAAGCACTATTTTAGGGCAAGCCTCTGGCCGCGGCCTTGCACAGGCCCCTCGAGGGCCCTCGAAAAGGATGGACCCCTTTCCGACTGCCCGGTGGCGAACCCCCTCCCACCCCACAGGACCAAGGCTATAGCACACGCTGCCGCCCCATGTTTTGTGCCTTGCGCGATGGGCCAAGCACTATTTTAGGGCAAGCCTCTGGCGCGGCCTCCACAGGCCCCGAGGCCCTCGAAAAGACTGGACCCCTTTCCGATCTCCCGACTGGCCGAAACCCCCTCCCACCCCCGGGCCCAAGGCTTTAACCGCCCCTTCCGCCCCTCTTTCGCGCCTTGCGCTGGGCCAGAAGCACTGTTTTAGGGCAAACCTCTGGCGCGGCCTCCCAGGCCCAGGGCCCTCGAAAAAGTGAACCCCTTTAGACAGCCCGACTGGCGAACCCCCCTCCACCCTCTGGGCCCAGGCCATAGCCGCCCGCCCCTGTTTGAGCCTTGCGCGGTGGGCCAAGCACTATTTTAGGGCAAAGCCTCTGGCGACCTCCCACAGGCCCCAGAGGCCCTCGAAAAGTGGACCCTTTTCCAGGCAACCGGTGGCGAACCCCCTCCCCACCTACGGGCCCAAGGCTGATAGCACCGCCCCGCCCCTGTTTCGCCGCTGGGCCAGAAGCACTATATTAGGGCAAGCCTCTGGCCGCGGCCTCGCACAGGCCCCCCGAGGGCCCACAAAAAGACCGGACCCCTTTCCGACCTTTCATTGGCAGACCCCTCCCCCTTTAACGGGCCCCCAGGCTATAGCAGCCCATGTTTCGTGCCCCACTCTTTAGTGTAATAGGCAGGCTATTTTAAGGCAAGCCTCTGTGCGGGCCTCCCATTGAGCCCCAGGGAGCCTAAAAAAAGTGGACCCTTTCCGATCTCCCAGACTGGCGAACCCCCCTCCCAGGCCACAGACAGGTATAGCACATGGCCCGCCCTCTTCCCTTATGCAGCTTGGAGCCAAGCACTATTTTGGGCAAGCCTCTGGCCTCCCTGAGCCCAGGGCCTCGAAAAAAAAGTGAACCCCACAGACAGCCAGGCGGGAACCCCTCCAGCTCCTTCCACTCACAGGCCCCAGGCCACCTGCACCGCCCGCCTGTTTAGTGCCTTGTGCCCTGGGCAGAAAGCACTTTCAGCAAGCCTCACGGCGCGGCCTCCCAGGCCCCGAGGGCCTCGAATAGACTGAACCCCTTTCCAGGCAGCCCATGGTGGTGAACACCTCCTTTGAGACCCCAGGCTATAGCACGCCGCGATGGGCCGGAAGCACTATTTTAAGGCAAGCCTCGGCGCGGCCTCCCACAGGCCCCAGGGGCCCTCAAAGACTGGACCCCTTTCCGACAACTTTCGTGGCGAACCCCATCCCCACCCCCCCACGGGACCAAGGCTATAGCACGCTGCGCCCCATGTTTGTGCCTTGCGCCGATGGGCCAAGCACTATTTTAGGGCAAAGCCTCTGGCCTTGTGACCTCCCACAGGCCCCCCGGGGCCCTCGAAAAGACTGGACCCCTTTCCGATCTCCCGACTGGCGAACCTCCCACCCCCACCGGGCCCAAGGGTATACCCGCCCATGCCCTCTTCGCGCCTTGCGCGGGCCGGAAGCACTATTTTAGGGCAAGCCTCTGGACGCGGCCTCCCCAGAGCCCCAGGGGCCTCGAAAAAAGTGAACCCTTTGGACAGACCCATTGGCGGGACCCCCTCTCCACCCTCTGGGCCCAAGGCCATGCTTTACCGCCCGCCCCTGTTTCCCGCCTTGTGCCGCTGGGCCAGAAGCCCTTTTGACAAGCCTCTGGCGCGGCCTCCCACAGGCCCCGAGGGCCCTCAAAGCTGGACCTTTCCGACAACTCAGCTGGCGAACCCCTCCCCCACGGGACCAGCTATACCACACGCTGCGCCCCTCTTTGGCGCCTTGGCAGCTGGGCCGAAGCACTATTTTAAGCCTCAGGCCGCCCCGCCTCCCACGGGCCCCGAGGCCCATGAAAGACTAGACCCTTTCCGACAGCCCGACTGGCGAACCCCTCCCACCCTACGGGCCGAGGCTACTGCACACCGCCCGCCCTGTTTCGCGCCTTGCGCCCGCTGGGCGGAAGCACTATTTTAAGGGCAAGCCTCTGGCGTGACCTCCACGAGCCCCAGGGCCCTCAAATGTTGGACCCCTTTCCAAGCAGCCCCAGTGGCGAACCCCTCCCACCCCCTCGGGCCCCATAACTGCCACCTGCCCCCGCCCTGTTTGGCCTTGCGCTCAGCCTTCAAGCACTATTTTGAGCAAGCCTGGCAGGGCCCTCAGACTGGACCCCTTTCCGACAGCCCGGTGGCAGACCTTCCCACCCCGCCCACGGGCCCAAGGCAATAACACACCGCCCCGCCCCTGTTTGCGCCTTGCGCGGTGGGCCAAGGCACTATTTACCGCAAGCCTGCGGCGCGGCCTCCCTGAGCCCCCGAGGGCCCTCAGAATAGACTGAACCCCTTTCCGACAGCCCGGTGGCTGAACACCCCTCCCACCCCACAGACCCAAGGCTATAACACACGCGCCCCTGTTTCGTGCCTTGCAGATGGGCCAGGAAGCTTTATTTTAGGGCAAGCCTCTGGCCGCGGCCTCCCATGAGCCTCCCAAGGGCCCTCGAAAAAGCTGGACCCCTTCAGGCAGCCCGGTGGCGGAACCTCCTCCCGCCCACTCACAGACCCAAGGCTGGCACACCGTCCCGCCCCCTGTTGGCCTTGGCGCTCTTGAAGCACTATTGTAGACAGACCTCTGGCCGTGGCCTCCCACAGGCCCCAGGGCCTCAAAGACTGGACCCCTTTCGACAACCCGACTGGCGGACCCCCTCTCCACCCCACGGGCCCAAGGCTATAGCTCACCACCGCCGCCCTATTTCGTGCCTTGGCGCTGGGAGAAGCACTATTTTACAGGGTAAGCCTCTGGCCGCATCCTGAGCCCAGGGCCCTTGAAAGACTGGACCCCTTTCCGGCAATGCCCGACTGGCAGACCCCTCCCCACCCCGGAGGCTATAGCCCGTCCCGCCCCCTCTTTCGTGCCTTGCGCCGCTGGGCCAGGAGTACTATTTTACAGGGTAAGCCTCTGGCCTCGCGGCCTCCATGAGCCTCAGGCCCTCTGGACCCCTTTTCGACAGCCCGACTTGCGAACCCCCTCCCCACCTCCACAGGCCCAAGGTTATAGCACTTCGCCCCGCCCCTCTTCGCGGCTTGCTTGCGGGCTGGGCCAGCACTATTTTAGGACAAGGCTCTGTAGCCCGGCCTCCCACAGGCCCCGAGGGCCCTCGAAAGATTGGGCCCTTTCGATGGCCCGATTGGCAGAACCCCCTCCCACCCCCAGGCCCAAGGCTATAGCACACCGCCTCCGCCCCCTATTTCGTGCCTTGAGCAGCTGGGCTACAAGCACTATTTTAGAGCAAGCCTCTGGCCGGCCTCCCAGGCCCCAGGGGCCCTCGAAAGACTGAACCCCCTTTCCGACAGCCCGACTTGCAGACCCCTCCCACCCTCTGGACCCCAGAGGCTGTAAACCGCCCCGCCCCTGTTTTGCGCCTTGGCAGCTGGGCCAGCACTATTTTAGGGCAAGCACATGTGGCCGCGGCCTCCTGAGCCCGTGACCCTCAAAGACTGGAACCCCTTTCAGACAGCTGGCTGGCAGACCCCCTCCCACCCCACAGGCCCAGAGCCTAGCTCACCACGCCGCCCCTGTTTAGTGACTTGCCATTTGGGCGGAAGCACTATTTTACGGTAAGCCTCTGGCCGCAGCCTCCCACAGGCCCCCCACGGGCCCTCGAAAAGACTGGATGCCTTTCCGACAGCCCGACTGGGCAGACCCCCTCCCACGGCCCCAAGGCTATGGCACACCTCCCGCCCCTCTTTCGTGCCCTTCGCTGGGTGAAGCATTATTTTAGGGTGAAGCCTCTGGCGCGGCCTCCTCTGAGCTTCAGGGCCCTCGAAAGACTGGACCCCTTCGACAGCCTGACTTGCGAACCCCCTCCACCGTCCACGGGCCCAAGGCTATAACCTTGCCCAGCCCGCCCCTCTTTGGCCTTGGCGCTAGAAAGCACTATTTTAGGGACAGAAGCCTCTGTTGCGGCCTCCCTGAGCCCAGGGTCCTCGAAAGACTGAACCCCTTTCGACAGCCCGGTGGCAGAACACCTCCCACCCCTCGGGCCCAAGGCTATGCCCCACCTCTGTTGGCCTTGCGCCGCTGGGCCTAAAGCACTATTTTAGGTCACGCCTCTGGCCGCGGCATCACAGGCCCAGGGGCCTCGAAAGACTGAACCGCTTTTCGACAGCCCGACGGCGAACCCCCTCCCACCCTCGGGCCCAAGGCTATAGCACATGCCGCCGCCCTGTTTCGTGCCTTGCATGATGGGCCAGGAAGCACTATTTTAGGGCAAGCCTCTGGCTGGCCTCCCTGAGACCCCAAGGGCCCTCGAAAGACTGGACCCCTTTCCGATAGCCCGGTGGCGAACCCCTCCCACCCCACGGGCTGAAGGCTATAGCACCTCCCGCCCCTCTTTCGCGCCTTGCGCTTGTTGGGCAGAAGCACTATTTTAGAGGCAAGCCTCTGGCCGGCCTCCCTGAGCCCAGGGGCCCTAGAAAAGGCTGGAGCCCTTTCCGATGGCCGTGGCTGAACCCCTCCCACCCCAGGGCCCCAAGGCTATAGCACCGCCCCGCCCCCTCTTCGCATGCCTTGCTGGCTGAAGCACTATTTTAGGGCAAGCCTCAGGCCTTGACCTCTCAGGCCCAGGAGGCCCTAGAAAAGACTGGAGCCCTTCAGATGGCCAGTGGCGAACCCCCTCCCACCCCCAGACCCCAGGCTATAGCTCACGCTCCCGCCCCTCTTGCGCCGCTGGCCCAGAAGCACTATTTTAGGGCAAGCCTCCGGCCATTGACTCTCACAGGCCTTCGAGGGGCCCTCGAAAAGCTGGACCCCCTTAGATAGCGGATGGCAGACCACCCTCCCACCCCTGGGCCCAAGGCTATAGCACCTTGGCCGCCCCTTTTTGGACCGCTGGGCAGAAGCACTATTTTAAGGACAGAAGCCTCTGGCGCGGCCTCCACAGGCCCAGGAGCCCTCGAAAAGACTGAACCGCTTTCAGGCAGCCCGGTGGCGAACCCCCTCCCCACCTCTGGGCCCCAAGGCTAGCACACCTTGCCCGCCCCTGTTTAGTGCCTTAGCCAATGGGCCGAAGCACTATTTTAGGGCAAGCCTCTGGCTGCGGCCTCCCAAGTCCCCAAGGCGTGAAATAGTCACGAGGCAGGTGGGCTATAGCCTTTGGTCCCTTGAGGTTGGGAGGAGGGTTACAGGGCTCTGGGCATCGAAAATGTACAGTCTTTTCGAGGTCTCGTGTGCCAGTGGGAGGATACGGTCAAGCCTGCCCTGAAATGCAGAAATACAGCCAGGCGCAGCGTGGAAATAATCACAAGGCGGTGGGCTGCATAGCCTTTGGTCAGCGGGGTTGGGAGGGGTTGGGGGCTCAGGCATTGGAAATGGGTACAGTCTTTTGAGGCCTCGTGTGTCGATGGGAGGCTACGGTCAGAGGTCCGCCTAAATGGTAAGAAAAAGCCCAAGCGGCACAGCACACGCGAAATAGTCCCATAGGGCCGGTGGGCAATAGCATTTCGTCTAAGATGAGGTTTGGGGAAGGGGGTTCTGGGGCTCTGGGCGTCGGAAATGGGTCCAGTCTTTTTGAGGGGCCTCGGGCACCCAGTGGGAGCCTACGGTCAGAGGCCCGTCCCAAAATGGCAAGAAATACCCAGCGGCGCAGTGCGCCAAATAGTCGCCGAGGCCGGTGGGCTAAAGCCTTTGGCCCGCGGGGGTTGGGGAGGGGCGTTCGGGGGCTCTGGGCATTGAAAATGGGTCCAGTCTTTTTGAGGGGCCTCTTGTGCCCAGTGAGAGGCTACGGTCAGAGGCCTGCCCTAAAATGGCAAGAAGTACCCAGCGGCACAACCCACAAAATTGTCGCCGAGGCCGGTGGGCTAAACCCTTTGGCCCGCGGGGGTTGGCGAGGGGCGTGCGGGGCTACAGGCGTGAAAATGGGTCCAGTCTTTTGAGGGCCTCTTGTGCCCGATGGGAGGCTACGGTCGAGGACTGCCCTGAAATAGCAAAATACCAGCTGTGCAGCGCGTGAAATAGTCACCGAGGGCCGGTGGGCTACTGTAGCCTTTAGTCCTTGAGGGGTTCGGGAGGAGGTTCTGGGGCTCACAGGCATCGAAAATGAGTACAGTCTTTTCGAGGGTCCTCGTGTGCTTGATGGGAGGATCTGATCAAGCCTGCCTTACAAATGGCAAGAATACCCCAATGGCCGTGAAATAGTCTCTGAGCCCGGTGGGTTATAGCGTTTGGTCCGCGGGGGTTGGGGAGGGGGGTTCGGGGGCTCTGGGCGTCAGAAATGGGTACAGTCTTTTTGAGGGGCGTCGCGTGCCCAGTGCGAGGCTACAGTCAGAGGCCTGCCCTAAAAGGGCAAGAAATGCCCAGCGATCCAGCGCGCGAAATAGTCGCCGAGGCCAGTGGGCTATAGCCTTTGGTCCGCGGGGGTTGGGGAGGCGGGTTCGGTGGCTCTAGGCGTCGGAAATGGCTCAGATCTTTCGAGGGTCCTCGTGTGATGGAAAGTTCTGATCAGAGATATGCCCTAAAATGGCAAGAAATACCCAGCGCGGGCGTATGAAATAGTCAGCCGAGGTCGGTGGGCTATAGCTTTGGTCCAGTGGGAGGCTACGGTCAGAGGTCCGCCCTAAAATGGTAAGAAAAGCCCAGCGGCACAGCACGCGAAATAGTCCCCGAGGCCGGTGGGCTATAGCCTTTGATCCGCTGGGGTTGGGGAGGGGGGTTCGGGGGCTCTGGGCATCGGAAATGGGTACAGTCTTTTCGATGGTCCTCGTGTGCCCAGTGGGAGGTTACGGTCAGAGGCCTGCCCTAAAATGGCAAGAAATGCCCAGCGGCACAGTGCATGAAATAGTCGCCGGGGCCGTTGGGCTATAGCGTCTGTTCCACGGGGGTTCGGGGACTCTGGGCTTCAAAAATGGGTCTAGTCTTTTTTAGGGGCCTCATGTGCTCAGTGGGAGCCTACGGTCAGAGGCCTGCCCTAAAAGGGCAAGAAATGCCCAGCGGCGCAGTGCACGAAATAGTCGCCGGGGCCGGTGGTCTATAGCGTCTGTTCCACGGGGGTTCGGGAGGGGGGTTCGGGGACTCTGGGCATCGGAAATGGGTCTACTCTTTTTTAGGGGCCTCATGTACTCAGTGGGAGCCTACGGTCAGAGGCCTGCCATAAAAAGGCAAGAAATACCCCCCGGCGCAGCGCGCGAAATAGTCGCCGAGGCCGGTGGGTTATAGCGTTTGGTCCGCCGGGGTTGGGGAGGGTTCGAGACTGGGTGTCAGGCAGGTACAGTCTTTTCGAGGGTCCTCGTGTGCCCAGTGGGAGGCTACAGTTAGAGGCCAACCCTAAAAAGGCAAGAAATGCCCAGCGACGCAGTGCGCGAAATAGTCACAGAGACCGGTGGGCTATAGCGTTTGGTCGCGCGGGGGTTGGGGTGGGGGGTTCGGGGGCTCTGGGCGTCAGAAAAAGGTACAATCTTTTTGAGGGGCCTCGTGTGCCCAGTGCGAGGCTACGGTCAGAGGCTGCCCTGAAAGAGCAAGAAATTCCAAGCGATGTAGCGCGCGAAATAGTCGCCTAGGCCGGTGGGCTATAGCCTTTGGTCCGCGGAGGTTCGGGAGGAGGTTACGGGGCTGGGCATCGAAATAGTACAGTCTTTTGAGGTCCTCGTGTGCCCAGTGGGAGGATCTGGTCGAAGCCTGCCTGAAATGGCAAGAATACCAGTGCGCGTGAAATAGTCACCGAGGCCGGTGGGCTATAGCCTTTGGTCCGCGGGGGTTGGGGAGGGGGGTCGGGGGCTCTGGGCGTCGGAAATGGGTACAGTCTTTTTGAGTGGTGTCGCGTGCCTAGTGCGAGGCTACGGTCAGAGGCTAGCCCTAAAATGCCAAGAATTGCCCAGCGATGCAGCGCGCGAAATAGTCGCCGAGGCCGGTGCGCTATATCCTTTGGTCCGCGGGGGTTGGGGAGGGGGGTTCGGTGGCTCTGGGCGTCGGAAATGGCTACAGTCTTTTCGAGGGTCCTCGTGTGCCCAGTGGAAAGTTACGGTCAGAGATATGCCCTAAAATGGCAAGAAATACCCAGCGGCGGAGCGTATGAAATAGTCGCCGAGGTCGGTGGGCTATAGCCTTTGGTCCAGTGGGAGGCTACGGTCAGAGGTCCGCCCTAAAATGGTAAGAAAAGCCCAGCGGCACAGCACGCGAAATAGTCCCCGAGGCCGGTGGGCAATAGCATTTGGCCCGCGGGGTTTGGGGAGGGGGGTTCGGGGGCTCTGGGCATCGGAAATGGGTATAGTCTTTTCGATGGTCCTCGTGTGCCCAGTGGGAGGTTACGGTCAGAGACCTGCCCTAAAATGGCAAGAAATGCCCAGCGGCGCAGTGCATGAAATAATCGTCGGGGCCGTTGGGCTATAGCGTCTGTTCCACGGGGGTGCGGGGACTCTGGGCTTCAAAAATGGGTCTAGTCTTTTTTAGGGGCCTCATGTGCTTAGTGGGAGCCTACGGTCAGAGGCCTGCCCTAAAAGGGCAAGAAATGCCCAGCCAGTGTGATGCACGAAATAGTCGCCGGGGCCGGTGGTCTATAGCGTCTGTTCCACGGGGGTTCGGGAGGGGGGTTCGGGGACTCTGGGCATCGAAAATGGGTCTACTCTTTTTTAGGGGCCTCATGTACTCAGTGGGAGCCTACGGTCAGAGGCCTGCCCTAAAAAGGCAAGAAATACCCCCAGTATGGCTGTGAAATAGTCGCCGAGGCCGGTGGGTTATAGCGTTTGGTCCGCCGGGGTTGGGGAGGGGGGTTCGGGGACTCTGGGTGTCGGAAACGGGTACAGTCTTTTCGAGGGTCCTCGTGTGCCCAGTGGGAGGCTACAGTTAGAGGCCAACCCTAAAAAGGCAAGAAATGCCCAGCGACGCAGTGCGCGAAATAGTCACAGAGACCGGTGGGCTATAGCCTTTGGTCGCGCGGGGGTTGGGGTGGGGGGTTTGGGGGCTCTGGGCGTCAGAAAAAGGTACAATCTTTTTGAGGGGCCTCGTGTGCCCAGTGCGAGGCTACGGTCAGAGGCTGCCCTGAAAGAGCAAGAAATTCCAAGCGATGTAGCGCGCGAAATAGTCGCCTAGGCCGGTGGGCTATAGCCTTTGGTCCGCGGGGGTTGGGAGGGGTTTCGGGGGCTCTGGGCGACAGAAATGGGTACAGTCTTTTCGAGGTTCCTCGTGTTCCCGGTCGGAGGCTACGGTCAGAGGCCTGCCATAAAAAGGCAAGAAATACCCCGCGGCGCAGCGCGCGAAATAGTCGCCGAGCCCGGTGGGTTATAGCGTTTGGTCCGCGGGGGTTGGGGGGGGGAGTTCGGGGACTCTGGGTGTCGGAAACGGGTACAGTCTTTTCGAGGGTCCTCGTGTGCCCAGTGGGAGGCTACAGTTAGAGGCCAACCCTAAAAAGGCAAGAAATGCCCTGCGGCGCAGTGCGCGAAATAGTCACAGAGGCCGGTGGGCTATTGCCTTTGGTCCGCGGGGGTTGGGGTGGGGGGTTTTGGTGCTCACAGGCGTCGAAATGGGTGAGTCTTTTCAAGGGTCTTCGTGTGCCCGGTGGGAGTCTGATCATGGGCCTGCCTAAAATAACAAGAAATGCCAGGCATGGCGCGTGAAATAATCATGGAGGCGGTGGGTTGTAGCCTTTGGACCCATGAGGTTGGGAGGGGGTTCGGGGGCTCTGGGCGTCGGAAATGGGTCTAATCTTTTTTAGGGGCCTCATGTGCTCAGTGGGAGCCTACGGTCTGAGGCCTGCCCTAAAAAGGCAAGAAATACCCCGCGGCGCAGCGCGCGAAATAGTCGCCGAGCCCGGTGGCTTATAGCGTTTGGTCATGAGGGGTTGGGGAGGGTTGGGGGCTCTGGGTGTCGGAAACGGGTATAGTCTTTTCGAGGGTCCTCGTTTGCCCAGTGGGAGGCTACGATTAGAGGCACTGTCCTAAAATGATAAGAAATGTACAATGACGCAGCATGAAATAATCGAGGCCAGTGGGTTATAGCCTTTGGACCCATGGGGTTGGGGAGGGGTTCAGGGCTCTGGTCGCCGAAAATGGGTACTGATCTTTTGAGGGTCCTAGTGTGCCCGGTGGGAGGATCACGGTCAAGCACATAAAATGGCAAGAAATACCAAGCGGCGCAGCGCGTGAAATAGTCACCTGGCCTTGGTGGGTTATAAGCCTTTAGTCCTTGAGGGTTGGGGTGGGGGTTCAGGCGCTACAGGAGTCGGAAATGAGTACAGTCTTTTGAGGGGCCTCGTGTGCCCAGTCTGGCCTTCTGATCGAGGCCTGCGCTAAAGGGCAACAAATGCACAGCGATGCAGCGAAATAGTCGCCCAAGGCAGTGGGCTATAGCCTTTGGTCATGGGGTTGGGAGGGGCTCTGGGGCTCTGGGCATCGAAAAAGTGCAGTCTTTTGAGGGTCCTAGTGTGCCCGATGGGAGGATCTGATCAAGCACTGCCTAAATTGGCAAGAAATACCCAACGGCGCAGCGCGTGAAATAGTCACCAAGGCCGGTGGGCTATAGCCTTTGGTCCACGGGGGTTGGGGAGGGGGGTTCGGGGGCTCTGGGCGTCGGAAATGGGTACAGTCTTTTCGAGGTCGTCAGCGTGCCCGGTCTGAGGCTACGGTCAGGCACTGCCTAAAGGGCAAGAAATGCTGTGATACAGCCTTGTGAAATAATCGCCGAGGCAGTGGGCTATAGCCTTTGGTCACTGAGGGTTCGGGAGGGTTACAGGGCTCTGGTCATCGAAAATGGGTACAGTCTTTTCGAGGGTCCTCGTGTGCCCAGTGGGAGGATACGGTCAGAAGCCTGCCCTAAAATGGCAAGAAATACCCAGCGGCGCAGCGCGTGAAATAGTCACCGAGGCCGGTGGGCTATAGCCTTTGGTCCGCGGGGGTTGGGGTGGGGGGTTCGGGGGCTCTGGGCGTCGGAAATGGGTCTGATCTTTTGAGGGCCTCGTGTGCAGTCTGGCCTTCTGATCGAGGCCTGCGCTAAAGGGCAACAAATGCTGTGATGCAGCGAAATAAGTCATGAGGCCGGTGGGCTATAGCCTTTGGTCCGCGGGGGTTCGGGAGGGGGGCTCTGGGGCTCTGGGCATCGAAAAAGGGTACAGTCTTTTCGAGGGTCCTACTGTGCCCAGTGGGAGGATACGGTCAGAAGCCTGCCCTAAATTGGCAAGAAATACCCAACGGCGCAGCGCGTGAAATAGTCACCGACGCCGGTGGGTTATAGCCTTTGGTCCGCGGGGGTTGGGGTGGGGGGTTCGGGGGCTCTGGGCGTTGGAAATGAGTACAGTCTTTTTGAGGGCCTCGTGTGCCCGGTCTGGCCTTCTGATCGAGGCACTGCGCTAAAGGCAACAAATGCCAGTGATGCGGTAGCCTTGAAATAATCGCCGAGGCGGTGGGCTATATAACTGGTCGAGGGTTCGGGAGGGGGGTTCTGGGGCTCTGGGCATCAAAAATGGGTACAGACTTTTCGAGGGTCCTAGTGTGCCCAGGGGGAGGATACGGTCAGAAGCCTGCCCTAAAATGGCAAGAAATACCCAGCTGCGCAGCGCGTGAAATAGTCACCGAGGCCGGTGGGCTATAGCCTTTGGTCCGCGGGGGTTGGGGTGGGGGGTTCGGGGGTTCTGGGCGCCGGAAATGGGTACAGTCTTTTTGAGGGGCCTCGTGTGCCCAGTGCTAGGCTACGGTCAGAGGCTTGCCCTAAAAGGGCAAGAAATGCCAGGCGATGCAGCGCGTGAAATAGTCGCCGAGGCCGGTGGGCTATAGCCTTTTGGTCCCCGGGGGTTGGGGAGGGGGGTTCGGGGGCTCTGGGCTTCAAAAATGGGTACAGTGTTCTTGAGAGTCCTCGTGTTCCCAGTGGGAGGCTACGGTCAGAGACCTGTCCTAAAATGGCAAGAAATGCCTAGCGGCACAGCGCGCGAAATATTCGCCGAGGTCGGTGGGCTATAACCTTTGGTCCCAAGGGGTTGGGGAGGAGGGTCCGGGGGCTCTGGGCGTCGGAAATGGCTCCAGTCTTTTCAAGGGGCCTCATGTGCCCAGTTGGAGGCTACAGTCAGAGACCTGTCCTAAAATGGCAAGAAATACCCAGTGGCATTGTAGCGAAATATTGATTGGTGGGTGGGCTATAGCGTCTGATTCGTGAGGGTTGGGGGGTTTTAGGGACTCTGGGCGTCAGAAATGGGTACAGTCTTTTGAAGGGTCGTCGTGTGCCCAGGTGGTGAGGCTCTGATCAGGCACACCTACAAATGGCAAGAAATGCCAATGTGGGCCACAGAAATAGTCACCAGAGCCCGGTGGGCTATGTGCTGGTCATGAGGGTTGGGGAGGGGTTCGGGGCTCAGGCGTCGGAAATGGCTCAGTCTTTTGAGGGGCCTCATGTGAGTGGGAGGCTCTGATCGAGACCTGTCCTAAAATAGCAAGAAATACCAGTGGGCGCCTTGAAATATTCGCAGTCGGTGGGCTATACCTTTTGGTCCCCGGGGGTTGGGGAGGAGGTTTGGTGGTGCAGGCATGAGTGGAAATGTGTCTTGGCGGCCTCATGTGCCCGATGGTGAGCTACGGTCAAAGTCTGCCTAAAATGGCAAGAAATGCCAGTTGGCCTTGAAATAGTCCACAGGCGGTGGGCTATTGCCTTTAGTCCATGAGGGTTGGGGAGGGTTCGAGGGGCGCTAGTCGTCGTAAAGGGGACCAGTCTTTGCGAGGTGCCTCATGTGCGCAGTGGAAGGCTCCGGGTAGAGACTTGTCCTAAAATGCCAAGAAATGCCTATTGTACACAGTAGCCATGAAATAATCATGGGGTGGGTGGGCTATACCGCTGGTCAGGGGGTTGGGGAGGAGGGTCCGGGGGCTCTGGGCGTCGGAAATGGGTACAGTCTCTTTTAGGGGCCTAGTGTGCTCAGTGGGAGCCGACGGTCAGAGACCTACCCTAAAAAGGTAAGAAATACCCAACGCCGCGACGCGCGAAATAGTCTCCGAGGCCGGTGGGCTATATCGTCTGTTCAGCGGGGCTTGGGGAGGGGGTTTTAGGGACTCTGGGCGTCAGAAATGGGTACAGTCTTCTTGAGCGGCCTCATGTGCCCAGTGGGAGGCTACGGTCAGAGGTCTGCCCTAAAATGGCTAGGAATGCTCTTGCGAAATAGTTCAGGCTGGTGGGCTATAGCCTTGATCCCATGAGGGGTTAGGGAGGGGTTGAGGGTTACGGTCGTGAAATGGGTACAGTCTTTTGAGGGTCCTCGTGTGCCCAGGTGGGAGGCTACAGTGAGCCTGCCCTAAAATGGCAAAAATACCAGGCGCAATGCGAAATAATCTGTGAGAGGCAGGCTATTGCCTTTAGTCATGAGGGGTTGGAGTGGGGTTCGAGGCTCACAGGCATTGGAAATGGGTATAGTTTTTTCGAGGCTCCTCGTGTCCCCAGTGGGAGGCTACGGTCAGAGGCCTGCCCTAAAATGGCAAGAAATGCCCAGCAGCGCAGCGCACGAAATAGTCGTCGAGGCCGGTGGGCTGTAGCCTTTGGTCCCCGGGGGTTCGGGAAGGGGATTCAGGGGCTCTGGGCGTCAGAAATGGGTACAGTCTTTCCGAGGGTCGTCGTGTGCCCAGTGGGAGGCTACGGTCAGAGGCCTGTCCTAAAATGATAAGAAATGCCAGTAGCAACAGAAATAGTCCTTGGCTTTGTTCCACATGGGGTTGGGGATGGGGGTTCGGAGAGGGGGGTTCGGGGACTCTGGGCATCGGAAATGGGTACAGCCTTTTTGAGGGGCCTCGTGTGCCCAGCACGAGACTATAGTCTTTGGTCCTTGAGGTTGGGAGGAAGTTACAGGGTTACAGGCGTCAGGAAATGGGTGCAGTCTTTTCGAGGTCCTCGTGTACCCGATGGGAGGCTTCTGATCAGGAAGCCTGCCCAAAATGGCAAGAAATGTAGCCAGCATCAGCGTGAATTGTCGCTTGAGGCGGTGGGCTATAGTGCTGGTCCACAGGAGTTAGGAGGGGTTTGAGGGGCTCACTGGTCGTGGAAATAATTCTGATCTTTTGGGTCTCGTGTGCTTGATGGGTGGCTACTGATCAAGCACTGCCCTAAATGGCAAAAATGCCAGCCAGCATAGCCGCGTGAAATAATATGAGGGGCGGTGGGCTATAAGCCTTTGGTCGGGTGTTGGGAGGATTTGGGAGCTCTGGGCATGAAATCTGTACAGTCTTCGAGGGTCCTCGTGTGCCCAGTGGGAGGCTCTGATAAGAACCCTGCCACAAAATAAGCAAGAAATGCCCAGTGACAGCGCGTGAAATAATCTTGAGGCCGGTGGGCTATAGCCTTTGGTCCACAGGAGTTGGGGAGGGGTTTCGGGGCTGCAGTGCGTCGGAAATGGGTACAGTCTTTTGAGGTCTCGTGTACTTGATGGGAGGCTACGGTCATAAGCACTGCTAAAATGGCAAGACATACCAGGCGGGCGCGTGAATTACTCACCGAGGCCGGTGGGCTATAGCCACTGGTCGTGGTGTTGGGGGGGGTTTCGAGGGCTCTGGCCGTCGGAAATGGGTACAGTATTATCGAGGGTCTCGTGTGCCCGGTGGGAGGCTCTGATCAGAACCACCTAAAATGGCAGAAATGCCAATGACATCGCATGAAATTCATCGCCGAGGCCGGTGGGCTATAACCTTTGGTCATGAGGGGTTGGGAGGAATTTCTGCTGACTCTGGACATGGGAAATGGGTACAGTCTTTTCGAGGTCTCGTGTGCATGGGAGGCTACGGTGAGGCACTGCCCAAAATGGCCAGAAATGCCAGTCTTGGCAGGAAATAGTCACAGGCGGTGGGCCTGTGCTGGTCCCATGAGGGTTGGGGAAGGGTTTGGGTGCTTTCTGGTGCGTCAGGAAATGGGTACAGTCTTTTGAGGTCCTCGTGTGCCCAGTGGGAGGCTAACGTCAAAGCCTGCCCTAAAATGTGAAATGTCCATGGTATGGCGTGAAATAATCCGCCGGGCAGTGGGCTATAGCTTTGGCCCTCGGGGTTGGGAGGGGCGTTGAGGCTCTGGTGTAGGAAATGGGTAAAGTCTTTTCATGGGTCCTCGCGTGCCCAGTGGGAGGCTACGGTCTGGGCCTGCCCTAAAATGGAGAGAAATGCCCATGGCTTGTGCGTGAAATAGTCACAAGGCGGTGAACTATGTACTGGTCTGCAGGGGTTGGGGAGGCGTCGGAAATGGGTAAAGTTTTTGAGGTCCTCGTGTGCCCGTCAGGGAGGCTGATCAGAGCTGCGCTAAAATGACAAGAAATGCCATGGCAGCGCGTGAAATAATCACCGAGGCCGGCGGGCTATAGCCTTTGGTCCGCGGGGGTTGGGGAGGAGGTTTAGGGGCTCTGGTCGTCGGAAATGGGTACAGTCTTTTCGAGGGTCCTCGTGTGCCCAGTGGGAGGCTAACGTCAGAAGCCTGCCCTAAAATGGCAAGAAATGTCCAGCGGCGCAGCGCGTGAAATAGTCGCCGAGGCCGGTGGGCTATAGCCTTTGGCCCTCGGGGGTTGGGGAGGGGCGTTCGGGGGCTCTGGTGTCGGAAATGGGTAAAGTCTTTTCGAGGGTCCTCGCGTGCCCAGTGGGAGGCTACGGTCAGGGCCTGCCCTAAAATGGCAAGAAATGCCCAGCGGCGCAGCGCGTGAAATAGTCACCGAGGCAGTGAACTATGTGCTGGTCTGCGGGGGTTGGGGAGGCGTCGAATTGGGTAAGTTTTTCGAGGGTCCTCGTGTGCCCCGTGGGAGGCTGCGGTCAGAGGCACTGCGCTAAAATGACAAAAATGCCCATGCGCAGCGTGAAATAATCACGAGGCGGCGGGCTATAGCCTTTGGTCATGAGGGTTGGGGAGGAGGTTTAGGGGCTCACTGGTCGTGGAAATGGGTACAGTCTTTTGAGGTCCTCGCGTGCCCGGTGGGAGGCTACGGTCAAGCCTGCCCTAAAATGGCAAGACATGCAAGCGCAGCGTGAAATAGTCACGAGGCTGGTGGGCTGTAGCCTTTGGTTCATGAGGTTGGGTAGGCGTTAAAGAGGTCTCTGGGCGTCGGAAATGGGTACAGTCTTTTGAGGTCCTCGTGTGCCCAATGGGAGGCTACGGTCAGAGGCCTGCACTAAAATGGCAAGAAATACCAGCGTGCGCAGGAAATAGTCAGGCGGTGGGCTATAGCCTTTGGTCCATGGGGGTTGGGGAGGGGGTTTGGGAGGCTCACGGTGCGTCGGAAATGAGTGCAGTCTTCTGAGGGTCTCGTGTGCCCGTGGAGGCTACGGTCAGAGGCACTGCCCTAAAATGGCAAGAAATGCCCAGCGTGGCGCGTCAAATAATCGCCGAGGCGGTGGGCTATAACTGCTGGTCATGAGGGGTTGGGGATGGGGTTGGGGGTTCGGCCGTCGGGAAATGGAGTACAGATCTTTTCGAGTGTCCTCGTGTGCCCAGTGGGAGGCTACGGTCAGAGGGCTGCGCTAAAATGGCAAGAAATACCCAGCGGCGCCGCGTGTGAAATGGTCACAGGCGGTGGGCTATAACTGATGCTTGAGGTTGGGAGGTAAGTTTTGGGGCTCACGGGCATGGGAAATGGATGCTGTCTTTTCGAGGGTCCTCGTGTGCCCAGTGGGAGCTCTTGTCAGGCCTGCCTAAAATGGCAAGAAATGCCAGCTTAGCGCCGCGTGAAATAATCACAGGCAGCGGACTATAAGCCTTTGGTCTCGGGGGTTGGGGAGGCGTCGGAAATGGGTAAAGTTTTCGAGGGTCTCGTGTGCCCGTGGGAGGCTGCGGTCAGAGCCTGTCCTAAAATGACAAGAAATGCCAGCGCAGTAGCGTGAAATAATCACCGAGGCCGGCGGGCTGTAGCCTAGTCCCTTGAGGTTGGGGAGGAGGTTTAGGGGCTCAGTGCGTGGAAATGGGCAGTCTTATCGAGGGTCCTCGCGTGCCCAGTGGGAGGCTCTGATCAAGCCTGCCCTAAATAATAAGACATACTGGCCAGCGGCAGCGCGTGAAATAATCGCCGAGGCTGGTGGGCTGTAACTTTGGTCCATGAGGGTTGGGTAAGGCGTTCGGGGTCTCAGGCGTCGGAAAAAGTACAGTCTTTTCGAGGGTCTCGTGTGCCCAATGGGAGGCTACGGTCAGAGGCCTGCACTAAAATACAAAAATACCCAGCGTGCAGCAGGAAATAGTCACTTTGAGGCGGTGGGCTATAGCCTTTGGTCCAGCGGGAGGTTGGGGAGGGGTTTGAGGGCTCAGTGGTCGAGAAATGGGTACAGTCTTCTGAGGGTCCTCGTGTGCCCAGTGGGAGGCTCTGATCGAGGCCTGCCTAAATGGCAAAAGAAATGCCCATGGCGTGGCGCGTCAAATAATCGCCAAGGCAGTGGGTTATAGCCTTTGGTCATGAGGTTGGGGATGGGGTTTAAGGGGTTGGCCGTCGAGAAATGGGTACAGTCTTTTGAGTGTCCTCGTGTGATGGGAGGCTACGGTCAGAGCCTGCCTAAAATGGCAAAATACCCAGCGCAGCGCGTGAAATAATCCTGAGGGCGGTGGGCTATAGCTGGTCCCATGAGGGTTGGGAGGAGGGTTGGGGCTCACTGGTGTGAAATCGTGCACTCTTTCGAGGTCCTCGTGTGCAGTGGGAGGCTACGGTCAGAGGCCTACCCTAAAATAACACAGAAATGCTATGGCGCTGGCGTGAAATAGTCGCCGAGGCGGTGGGCTTTGTAGTCATGAGGGTTGGGAGGGCGTTGGGGGCTCTTGTCGTCGGAAATGGGTACAGTCTTTTGAGGGTCCTCGTGTGAGTGGGAGGCTACGTTCGAAGCCTGCCCTAAAATGGCAAGAAATGTCAGTGGCGCATACGTGAAATAATCGCCGAGACCCGGTGGGCTATAGATTTTGGTCCTTGGGGGTTGGGTTGGGGGGTTCAGGGGCTCTGGGCGTGGAAATGGGTACAATCTTTTGAGGGTCCTCGTGTGCCCGATGGGAAGCTACGGTCGAGGCCTGCCTAAAATGGCGAAATGCCAGTAGGCGGCGTGAAATAGTCACTAGGGCGGTGGGCAATAGCCTTTGGTCCGTGTGAGTTGTGAGCTCCTCAAAACAAATCTTGATTCACCTAAATAAAATTGTAGAAATGGTGAGACCAGGTGAATCCAAGAGAACTATGTTTAATTTCTCAAGTTTAAAACTCAAAATTTCCCAAAATCTGGATTTTCAACTTCTGCCGTTACCACGGTTAACCGTTCTTGTAAGCAACAAGCCGTTTATTCTTTGAAATATTACAGGCGTTTAACGGCTAACGGTTGAGAATCGGATGACCGTTTGTGGTAGTAACCATACGGAATTATTGGTCAAGCCGGTGGCGTAAACGGAAGTCCGTTGCTGTTTATTGCGTTTACGGAATTGAACGGATAACGGTTGGAAAATCCGGAAATCCGTTTGTCTTTCTTCTTGGTTCTGACTTGATTCGGATAACCGGAAAAGAAATCCGGAAATCCGGTTGCGGCTGGTAATATTTCTGGATGCGATCCGGCTAACGGTTGAGAGAAATCGGAAGACGAATTTGATTTGTGATGGTTACTGGAAGGATTCGGTTTGCGGATAAAGGAAAACGGTGAACCGAAACTCTTTCCTTTCGGCGTTATCCGGACGGCGGAAAATGAAGCGGAAGGCGATTCTGATGTAGCGATTACGGAAGCTAATCGGATAACCGGTTGAGGAAAGCAGAATCGGTTGTGGGTATCTCACCTTGCTGTTGCGTTTGACTATCCGGATAGGAGAAACCGGTAAACGGTTTGAGCTCTCCGATTACAGGCTAAGCGGCAATTCGGTTAAGAAACGGTTAGCCGTTTTACGGGTTTGAGTTTGTTCTTTAACGAAATTGATAAAGTAAAATAAAATAAAACAAGACTTTAAAATTAAGTAAAAATCAGAAGAAAATCAATATTACCAAACTTCCAATCAGGGTGTAAATTCCGTCCAATTGCAATTTTGGTCATGGGCCAAAATATAAATTACTCAGTCCAGGAACTTGGTCTGCAATCGGATCCATGAAAGTGATTATTCTCCTAATGTAAAATGGACTCCAAACAATCGCTAAATCAGACTTATCACCAATTTAGCTGGGCATCATGGTTCCATATCAGAATTAAGTGATGGCATTAAGAATAGTGAAATGACTAAAACAAGATTAATTAATTCAGATTACTCCAATTCCAATCAATTTGTATTTTTATTTCCTAGAGCTATCATGCCAGCTATGTAATTTGGCATCAATATACACACATGAGGCCAACTCGCGCTACTCGATTCGATCATTCATGACAATTCAGGATCCTGAAACTCAAGACTGGCGATAGAAAATAAATATTGAATTAAGTATCGTCAACTTTCGATCAATATAAATAATTCATAGACAATAAGAACAAAATAAAATTACTTGGATTGAAGAAATTCTAGTTAAGTTCAAAGCCTCACAAAACTACAATCGAATTTGATTAACCCTGGACGAATTAAAAGCTTAAGCCACTCATGGTGGCCAAACAAAACAAAATAAATTGCAGCAGCCTTTTTTTCTTTGCTTCTCACGCCCCAGGCTCTCCCCTTCTCTTCTGCTCACGTTTTTGACTTCCCTTTTATAATGCTTGCTTTTTGTCTTCTTTTTGGTTTCCTCTTCTTGCTCTCTTTCCTTTTTCCTTGCGATTTCTTTTCCTCTTTTGCTAGCTTTTCTAATCCTTCTTGGCTTCTCCTCTTAATGCTGGAAACCGTCTCCTTGATCAACGGTCAGCCCAGATTGCCAAAGCCAAATAAAACCCTTATTATCCACTTTTATCTTAATCTCCATGTTTTGGCTCCTAGATCAAATCAAACATAATTTACACAAATTACGAGATCAATCAAAATATGAGGGGAATTAAACTAAATATAACATGACTATTTATGACTATCAAATTCCCCGCTTTAAACCATGCTTGTCCTCAAGCATGTCTTAAATCATCATACCAATCCTCACTTTCTCCTCCTTTCAAACCATTCAATATTCAAGAATACCAATAAAGCTACGGTCGAGGCCTGCTAAAATGGAAAGAAATGCCAGTAGCAGCGCGTGGAAATAGTCACCAAGGGCGGTGGGCAATAGCATGCTTTGGTCCATGAGGGTTGGGGAGGGGTTTCGGGGGCTCTGGTCGTCAGGAAATATGTACAGTCTTTTGAAGGTCCTCGTGTACCCGATGGGAGGCTACGTTGAGCCTGCCATAAAATGCCAAAAATGTACAGCCGGCCTTGTGGCGTGAAATAATCGGAGGGCAGTGGGCTATAGCCTTTGGTCCTTGAGGGGTTGGGAGGGTTTGGGGCTCTGGTCGTGAGGAAATGGGTAAAGTCTTTTCGAGGTTCTCGTGTGCCCAGTGGGAGGCTACGGTCAGAGGCCACTAAAATGGCAAGAAATGTACAGCGGCCTTGCGTGAAATAATCATGAGGGCGGTGGGCTATAGCCTTTAGTCCGAGGGGTTGGGAAAGCAGCGTTGGGGTTCTGGTCGTTGGAAATGGGTACAGTCTTTCGAGGTCTCGTGTGCCCAGTGAGAGGCCACAGTCAAGCTTGCCCTAAAATGGCAAGACATGCCCAATGGCCTTGGCCGACGCGTGAAATGGTTTCTCTAGGGCCGTTAGGCGCTATAGCCTGATCATGCGGGGTTGGGAGAAGTTTGGGGCTCTGAGGCGTTAGAAAAGTAGGTACAGTCTTTTCGAGGGTCTCGTGTGTGCCAGTGGAAGGCTCGGTGGGCCTTCCTAAAGCGGCAAGAAAATGCCAGGCGCAGCGCGTGAAAGTGTCGCAAGGCAGGTGGGCTATAGCCTTTGGTCCTTGAGGATTATGGGAGGGGGTTTGGAGATTCCAGCTCTGGTTGTGGTCAAATATGTCTGATCACGGAGTCTTCGAGGTCCTCGTGTGCCCGGTGGAGCCTACGGTCGAAGCACCCACAAATGGCAAGAAATGCCAATAGCTTAGCGGAAATAAGCATGAGGGCGGTGGGCTGCCTGTGCTAGTCATGAGAGTTTGGGAGTGGGTATCGGGGGCTCTGAGTGGGTCAGGAAATGGGTACAATCTTTTTGAGGTCTCGTGCTTAGCCGATGGGAGGCTCTGGTCAGGAAGCCTGCCCTTAAAATGTGCAAAGAAATGTCCTCTTGTGGCATTGAAATAGTCGCCAGAGCCAGGTGGGCTATAGCCTTTGGTCCCATGAGGGGTTGGGAGGAAGTTCTGAGGGCTTTGGGCGTCGAAATGGGTACAGTCTTTTCGGGGTCCTCGTGTGTGATGGGAGGCTCTGATCAGAGGCCTTTCTAAAATGGCAAGAAATGCCAGTAGTGGCCTTGGGAAATAGTCAGGCTGGTTGCCTATAGCCTTTGGTCCAGGGGTTGGGGAGGGGTTTAGGAGGCTCTGCAGTCATGAAAATGGTACTGAGTCTTTTCGAGGGTCCTCGTGTGCCAGTGGAGGCTCTGGTCAGAATCCTGCCTAAAATAGCAAGAAATGCCAGTGGCAGCGCGTGAAATAATCGCCCGAGGCGGTGGGCTATGTGCCCCAGTCCTTGAGGGGTTGGGGAGGGGGTTTAAGGGTCTCTGGGCGTCGCAAATGGGTACAGTCTTTTCGAGGTCTTCGTGTGCCAAGTGGGAGGCTAAGGTCAGAGGCCTGCACTAAAATAATAAGAAATGCCCAGCGCAGCGCGTGAAATAGTCACGAGGGACGGTGGGCTACTGCCTTTGGTGCTCGGGGTTGGGGAGAGGTTTAGGGCTCTGGTCCTCGGAAATGGGTACAGTCTTTTCGAGGTCTCAGCGTGCCAGTGGGAGGCTACGGTCAAGCCTGCCCTAAAATGGCAAGAAATGTCCAGCGGCGCGCGTGAAATAATCATGAGGCAGTGGGCTATAGCCTGGCCCTCGGGGTTGGGGAGGGGCGTTCGGGGCTCTACAGGTGTCGAAAAATGGGTACAGTCTTCAGCCCGGTCCTCGTGTGTGAGTGGGAGGCTACGGTCAGAATCCTGCTTTAAAATGGCAAGAAATGTACAGTGGTGCAGCACGTGAAATAGTCACAGGGCAGTGGGCTATAACCTTTAGTCCTTGAGGGGTTGGGAGGAGTTCTGGGGCTCTGGGCGTCGGAAATATGTACAGTCTTTTTGAGGGTCCTCGTGTGCCCCGTGGGAGGCTATTGTCAGAAGCCTGCCCTAAAATGGCAAGACATGCCATGGCCAACATGGCGTGAAATAATCGCCGAGGCGGTGGGCTATATGCTGGTCCGTTAGGATTGGGGAGGAGTTCGGGGGGCTCTGGGCATCGGAAAAGGTACAGTCTTTTCGAGGTCTCGTGTGCCCGTTGGGCTATGGTCAAGCCTGCCACTAAAAATGGCAAGATATACCCAATGGCGCAGCGCGTGAAATAATCGCCCAGGGCGTGGGCTCTGCTGGTCCACAGGAGTTGGGAGGGGTTGAACTCTGGTGGTCAGAAATGGGTACAGTGTTTTCGAGGGTCCTCATGTGCCCAGTGGGAGGCTCTGATCAAGCCTGCCCTAAAATGGCAAGACATGCCCATGCGCAGCAGAAATAATCGCGGGGCGGTAGGCTATAGCCTTTAGTCGGCGGTGGTTAGGGAGGGGGTTTAGGGGCTCTGGTCATCGGAAATGGGTACAGTCTTTTCGAGGGTCCTTGCGTGCCCAGTGGGAGGCTACGGTCAGAAGCCTGCCTTAAAATGGCAAGATATGCCCAGCGGCGCAGCACGTGAAATAGTCGCCGAGGCCGGTGGGCTATAGCCTTTGGCCCTCGGGGGTTGGGGAGGGGCGTTCGGGGGCTCTGGAGTCGGAAATGGGTACAGTCTTTTCGAGGGTCCTCGCGTGCCCAGTGGGAGGCTACGGTCAGGGCCTGCCCTAAAATGGCAAGAAATGCCCAGCGGCACAGCGCGTGAAATAGTCGCCAAGGCCGGTGGGCTATAGCCTTTGGTCTGCGGGGGTTGGGGAGGGGCGCCGGAAATGGGTACAGTATTTTCGAGGGTCCTCGCGTGCCCCGTGGGAGGCTACGGTCAGAGGCCTGCCCTAAAATGACAAGAAATGTAGCGTGCGTGGCGATCAAATAATCGCTTGAGGCGGTGGGCTATAGCCTTTTGTCCATGAGGTTGGGCGGGGTTTTAGGGGGCTCTGGTCGTCCGAAATGAGTACAGTCTTTTCGAGGGTCCTCGTGTACCCAGTGGGAGGCTACGGTCAGAAGCCTGCCCTAAAATGGCAAGAAATGCTTAGCAGCTGTGAAATAGTCAAGGCGGTGGGCTATGTGCTGGTGCCGCAGGGGTTGGGCGCGGGGTTTAGGAGGTTACTGGTCGTGAAAATGGGTACAGTCTTTTGAGGGTCCTCGTGTGCAGTGGGAGGCTCAGTCAGAAGCACTGCCTTAAAATAGCAAGACATGCCCGATGGCGCGCAGCGTGAAATAATGTGAGGCAGTTGGCTATAACCTATAGTCCTTGAGGGGTTGGCAAGGGGCGTTCGGGGGCTCTGGGCGTCGGAAATGGGTACAATCTTTTCAAGGGTCCTCGCGTGCCCTGTGGGAGGCTACGATCAGAAGCCTGCCCTAAAATAACAAGAAATGCCCAGCGGCGCAGCGCGTGAAATAGTCATGGGGCCGGTGGGCTCTGACCTTTGGTCCACGGGAGTTGAGGAGGGGTTTGAGGCTCTGGTGGAGAAATGGGTACAGTCTTTTGAGGTCCTCATGTGCCCGATGGGAGGCTCTGAGGTCAGAAGCCAGCCTAAAATGTAGAGACATACTTAGTATGGCCGTGAAATAATCGTGGGCGGCAATATAAAGCCTTTAGTCCTGGTTGGTTGGGGAGGGTTTAGGGGCTCTGGTCATCGGAAATGGGTACAGTCTTTTCGAGGCCCTTGCGTGCCAGTGGGAGGCTCGGTCGAAGCACACTTAAAATGGCAAGACATGCCCAAGCGCAACACGTGAAATAGTCATGGGGCGGTGGGCTATGTGCCTGCTGCGGGGTTGGGGGAGGGGTTTAGGGGCTCTGGTCGCCGGAAATGGGTACAGTCTTTTGAGGTCCTTGCGTGCCGATGGGAGGCTCTGATTGAAGCCTGCCCTAAAATGGTAAGACATGCTTGGTAGCGCGTGAAATAATCGCCGAGGCGGTGGGCTATAGCCTTTGGTCATGAGGGTTGGGAGGGGCGTTCGGGGGCTCTGGGCGTCGGAAATGGGTACAGTCTTTTCGAGGGTCCTCGTGTGCCCAGTGGGAGGCTACGGTCAGAGACCTGCCCTAAAATGTCAATAAATACCCAGCAGCGCAGCACGGGAAATAATCACTGAGGCCGGTGGGCTATAGCCTTTGGTCCCTTGAAGGATTGGGAGGCGGATTTGGGGGCTCTCAGTGGTCGGGAAATGGGCGCAGTCTTCTGAGGTCCTCGTGTGCCCGGTGGGAGGCTACGGTCAGGCTTGCCCTAAAATAGAAATGTCCTCTTGGCGCGTGAAATAATCGCCCGAGGCGGTGGCTAGAGCCTTTAGTCCAGCGGGGTTGGGAGGGAAGTTCTGGGGCTCTGGGCGTCGTAAATGGGTACAGTCTTTTCGAGGGTCCTCGTGTGCCCAGTGGAAGGCTACGATCAGAAGCCTGCCTAAAATAACAAGAAATACCAGTAGCGCGGTGCGTGGAAATAATCGCCGAGGCGGTGGGCTATAGCCTTTGGTCCAGCGGTTGGGGAGGGGTTTGAGGGGCTTTGGTCGTCGGGAATTGGGTACAGTCTTTGAGGGTACTTGTGTGCCCGGTGGGAGGCTACGGTCAGAAGCCTGCCCTCAGATGCAAGACATGCCCAGTAGCGCGCGTGAAATAGTCACGAGGCCGGTGGGCTATAATAACTGGTCATGAGGGTTGGGAGGGCGTTGAGGGTCTCTGGGCGTTGGAAATGGGTACAGTCTTCTGAGGGTCCACGTGTGCTGATGGGAGGCTCTGGTCAGAAGCCTGCCCTAAAATGGCAAGAAATGTCCAGCGGCGCAGCGCGTGAAATAGTCGCCGAGGCCGGTGGGCTATAGCCTTTGGCCCTCGGGGGTTGGGGAGGGCCGTTCGGGGGCTCTGGGTGTCGGAAATGGGTACAGTCTTTTCGAGGGTCCTCGCGTGCCCAGTGGGAGGCTACGTTCAGGGCCTGCCCTCAAATGGCAAGAAATGCCCAGCGGCGCCGCGCGTGAAATAGTTGCCGAGGCCGGTGGGCTATAGCCTTTGGTCTGCCGGGGTTGGGGAGGGGCGTCGGAAATGGGTACAGTCTTTTCGAAGGTCCTCGGCTGCCCAGTGGGAGGCTACGGTCAGAAGCCTGCCCTAAAATGACAAGACATGCCCAGCGGCGCAGCGCGTGAAATAGTCGTCGAGGCCGGTGGGCTATAGCCTTTGGTCCACGGGGGTTGGGGGGGGGGTTGGGGGGGCCTCTGGTCGTCGGAAATGGGTACAGTCTTTTCGAGGGTCCTCATGTGCCCAGTGGGAGGCTACGGTCAGAAGCCTGCCCTAAAATGCCAAGACATGCCCAGCGGCGCAGCGCGTGAAATAGTCGCCGAGGCCGGTGGGCTATAGCCTTTGGTCATGAGGGTTGGGAGGGGCGTTCGGGGTCTCTCAGGCGTCGGGAAATGGGTACAGGCTTTTCGAGGGTCCTCGTGTGCCCAGTGGGAGGCTACAGTCAGAGGCCTGCCTAAAATGGCAAGAAATGCCAATGGCGCAGCGTGAAATAGTCATCGCCCGAGGCAGTGGGCTATAACCTTTGGCCCCTCGGGGGTTGGGAGGGCGTTCGAGGGCTCTGGAGTCGGAAATGGGTACAGTTTTTCGAGGTCTCGCGTGCCCAGTGGGAGGCTACGGTCACAAGCCTGCCCTAAAATGGCAAAAATGTCCAGCTGGCGCAGCGCGTGAAATAGGCCGAGGCAGTGGGCTATGTGCCTGGCCCTCGGGGGTTGGGGAGGGGCGTTCGGGGGCTCTGGGTGTCGGAAATGGGTACAGTCTTTTCGAGGGTCCTCGCGTGCCCAGTGGGAGGCTACGTTCAGGGCCTGCCCTAAAATGACAAGAAATGCCCAGCGGCGCCGCGCGTGAAATAGTCGCCGAGGCCGGTGGGCTATGGCCTTTCGTCTGCGGGGGTTGGGGAGGGGCGTCGGAATTGGGTACAGTCTTTTCGAGGGTCCTCGTATGCCCCGTGGGAGGCTACGGTTAGAGGGCTGCCCTAAAATGACAAGAAATGCCCAGCGGCGCAGCGCGTGAAATAGTCACCGAGGCCGGTGGGCTATGTGCTGGTCATGGGGGTTGGGGAGGGTTTGGTGATCTGGTGCGTCAGAAATGGAGTCACGGTCTTTTCGCGGGTCTCGTGTGCCCAGTGGGGCCTCTGGTCAAGCCTGCCCTAAAATGGCAAGAAATGCCCACAGGCGTGGCGTCAAATAATCGCCGAGGCAGTGGGCTATAACATTCAGTCCTTGAGGGGTTGGGAAGGTGTTTGAGGGGCTCGAGTGGTCGAAATAGCTCTGATCTTTTCGAGGTCTCGTGTGCCAGTGGGAGGTTACAGTCAAGCCTGCCTAAAATGGCAAGACATGCTTAAGCGGTAGCAGCGCACTGAAATAATCGCCGAGGCGGTGGGCCTGTATGGGTCCATGGGGGTTGGGGAGGAGTTAAGGGGCTCTGGGCGTCGAAATGGGTACTGATCTTTCGAGAGTCCTCGTGTACCCAGTGGGAGGCTACAGTCAGAGCTACCCTTAAATGGCAAGAAATACCCAGCTATGGCAGGAAATAGTCACCGAGGCAGTGGGCTATAGCCTTTGGTCCCATGAGGGTTGGGAGGAGTTTGGGGGTTACGGTGGTGGGAAATGGGTACAGTCTTTTGAGGTCCTCTTGTCCCAGTGGGAGGCTACGATCAGGCCTGCCCTAAAAATGGTAAAAATACCCAGTATGGCGCGTGAAATAATCACCAAGGCCGGTGGGCTATAACCTTTAGTCGCCTTGGGTTGGGGAGGGGTTTAGGGGGCTGGTGAAATGGGTACAGTCTTTTGAGGTCCTCGTGTTGCGAGTGGGAGGCTACGGTCAGAAGCCTGCCAAAAAATGGCAAGAAATGCCAGTGTGGCGCGGAAATATTCACGAGGCGGTGGGCTATAGCCTGTGCTAGTCCATGGGGTTGGAGAGGGGTTTAGGAGGCTCTGGTCCTCGAAAATGGGTGATCTTTTCGAGGGTCCTCGTGTGCCAGTGGGAGGCTATGGTCAGAATCACGCCTAAAATGGAAAGAAATACCCGGAGGCACAAGCTGGCGTGAAATAGTCACCGAGGCCGGTGGGCTATAGCCTTTGGTCCGCGGGGGTTGGGGAGGGGGTTTAGGGGCTCTGGTCATCGGAAATGGGCACAGTCTTTTCGAGGGTCCTTGCGTGCCTAGTGGGAGGCTACGGTCAGAAGCCTGCCTTAAAATGGCAAGACATGCCCAGCGGCGCAGCGCGTAAAATAGTCGCCGAGGCCGGTGGCCTATAGCCTTTGGTCATGAGGGGTTGGGAGGAAGTTACAGGGCTGCAGGCGTCGGAAATCGTGCAGTCTTTTGAGGGTCTCGTGTGCCCTGTGGGAGGCTTCGATCAGAAGCCTGCCTAAAATAACAAAAATTGCCATGGCGCCAACGTGAAATAGTCGCCGAGGCCGGTGGGCTATAGCCTTTGGGCCGCAGGGGTTGGGGAGGGTTTGTACTACAGTCGTCCGAAAGGGTACAGTCTTATCGACGGTCCTCGTGTGCCCGGTGGAGGCTCTGATCAGAACCCCACCCTAAAATGACACGACATGCCAAGCCTTGCGCGTGAAATAGTCGCCGAGGCCGGTGGGCTATTGCCTTTGGTCCGCGGGGGTTGGGGAGGGGCGTTCGGGGGCTCTGGGTGTCGGAAATGGGTACAGTCTTTTCGAGGGTCCTCGTGTGCCCAGTGGGAGGCTACGGTCAGAGGCCTGCCCTAAAATGGCAAGAAATGCCCAGTGCCGCAGCATGCGAAATAGTCACCGAGGCCGGTGGGCTATAGCCTTTGGTCGGGGGGGGTTGGGGTGGGGGTTTCGGGGGCTCTGGTCGTCGGAAATGGGTACAGTCTTTTCGAGGGTCCTCGTGTGCCCAGTGGGAGGCTACGGTCAGAAGCCTGCCCTAAAATGGCAAGAAATGCCAAGCGGCGCAGCACGGGAAATAGTCACCGAGGCCGGTTGGCTATAGCCTTTAGATCCTTGAGGGGTTGGGGAGGGTTTGAGGGGCTCTGGTGTCGGAAATGGGTGCAGTCTTCTGAGGGTCTCAGCGTGCCAGTGGGAGGCTACAGTCGAAGCCTGCCCTAAAATGGCAAGAAATGTCCAAGCGGCATGGCGTGAAATAATCGCCGAGGCGGTGGGCTATAGCCTTTGGCCCTCGGGGGTTGGGAGGGGCATTCGGGGCTCACTGGGTGTGAAATGGGTACAGTCTTTTCGAGGGTCTCGCGTGCCAGTGGGAAAGGCTACGTTCAGGGCCTGCCCTCAAATGGCAAGAAATGCCATGGCCCAGCGTGAAATAGTTGCGAGGCGGTGGGCTATGTGCTTTGGTCTGCGGGGTTGGGGGAGGCGTCGGAAATGGGTGCAGTCTTTTGAAGGTCCTCGGCTGATGGGAGGCTCTGATCAAGCCTGCCCTAAAATGACAAGACATGCCAGCGACGCAGCGCGTGAAATAGTCACCGAGGCCGGTGGGCTATAGCCTTTGGTCCACGGGGGTTGGGGAGGGGTTTGGGGGCTCTGATCGTGGGAAATGGGTACAGTCTTTTCGAGGGTCCTCATGTGATGGGAGGCTCTGGTCAGAAGCACCCTAAAATATGACATGCCCAGCGGCGCAGCGCGTGAAATAGTCGCCGAGGCCGGTGGGCTATAGCCTTTGGTCCGCGGGGGTTGGGGAGGGGCGTTCGGGGTCTCTGGGCGTCGGAAATGGGTACAGGCTTTTCGAGGGTCCTCGTGTGCCCAGTGGGAGGCTACGGTCAGAGGCCTGCCCTAAAATGGCAAGAAATGCCCAGCGGCGCAGCGCGTGAAATAGTCGCCGAGGCCGGTGGGCTATAGCCTTTGGCCCTCGGGGGTTGGGGAGGGGCGTTCGGGGGCTCTGGAGTCGGAAATGGGTACAGTCTTTTCGAGGGTCCTCGCGTGCCCAGTGGGAGGCTACGGTCACAAGCCTGCCCTAAAATGGCAAGAAATGTCCAGCGGCGCAGCGCGTGAAATAGACGCCGAGGCCGGTGGGCTATAGCCTTTGGCCCTCGGGGGTTGGGGAGGGGCGTTCGGGGGCTCTGGGTGTCGGAAATGGGTACAGTCTTTTCGAGGGTCCTCGCGTGCCCAGTGGGAGGCTACGTTCAGGGCCTGCCCTAAAATGGCAAGAAATGCCCAGCCAGCTTGTGGCGTGAAATAATCGTCGCCGAGGCGGTGGGCTATAGCTGGTCTGCGGGGTTGGGGAGGCGTCGGAAATGGGTACAGTCTTTTCGAGGGTCCTCGTGTGCCCAGTGGGAGGCTACGGTCAGAGGCCTGCCCTACAATGGCAAAAATGCCAGTGGCGCAACACGGAAATAGTCACAGGCGGTGGGCTATAGCCTTTAGTCATGAGGGTTGGGGTGGGGTTTGAGGGGCTCACAGTCGTGGAAATGGGTACAGTCTTCTGAGGGTCCTCGTGTGCCCAGTGGGAGGCTACGGTCAGAAGCCTGCCCTAAAATGGCAAGAAATGCCAGCCAGGCGCAGCAGGAAATAGTCACTTGAGGCGGTGGGCTATAGCCTTTAAATCCATGCGGGGTTGGGGAGGGGGTTTCGGGTGATCTGGTCGTCAGAAATGGGTACGGTCTTTTCGCGGGTCCTCGTGTGCCCAGTGGGGGCCTACGGTCAGAATCCTGCCCTAAAATGGCAAGAAATGCCCACCGGCGCAGCGCGTCAAATAGTCATGAGGGGCGGTGGGCTATAACATTTGGTCCCTTGAGGGTTGGGGAAGGTGTATCGGGGCTCAGTGCGTGAAATGGCTACAGTCTTTTGAGGTCCTCGTGTGCCAGTGGGAGGTTCTGATCAAGCCTGCCTAAAATGAACATGCTTAAGCGGTAGCGCCTGAAATAGTCGAGGCGGTGGGCTATAATAGCCCAGGTCCCATGAGGGGTTGGGAGGGAGTTCGGGGCTCTGGGCGTCGAGAAATGGGTACAGTCTTTTCGAGAGTCCTCGTGTACCAGTGGGAGGCTCTGAGTCAGAGGGCTACCTAAAATGGCAGAAATACCCAGCTACTTGGCCGGAAATAGTCACAGGCAGGTGGGCTATAGCCTTTAGTCCATGAGGAGGTTGGGGAGGGGTTTCGGGGTTACAGTCGTCGGAAATGGGTACAGTCTTTTGAGGGTCCTCTTGTCCCAGTGGGAGGCTACTGATTGAGGCCCTACAAAATGGTAAAAATGCCAGGCGCAGCGCGTGGGAAATAGTCAAGGGCGGTGGGCTATATAACCAGTCCCTTGAGGGGTTGGGAGGGTTTAGGGGCTCTGAGTCGTCGAAAATGGGTACAGTCTTTTCGAGGTCCTCGTGTTGCAGTGGGAGGCTACGATCGAGCCTGCAAAAAATGGCAAGAAATGCCAGTGCGCCAGCGGGAAATATTCACGAGGCCGGTGGGCTATGTGCTGGTCCATGAGGGGTTGGAGAGGGGGTTTAGGAGGCTCTGGTCCTCGAAAATGGGTACAGTCTTTTCGAGGGTCCTCGTGTGTGCTTGATGGGAGGCTATGGTCAGAATCACATACAAATGGAAAAAGAAATACCAATGACTGGCGTGAAATAGTCAACGAGGCCGGTGGGCTATAGCCTTTGGTCCGCGGGGGTTGGGGCGGGGGTTTAGGGGTTCTGGTCGTCGGAAATGCGTACAGTCTTTTCGAGGGTCCTTGCGTGCCTAGTGGGAGGCTACGGTCAGAAGCCTGCCTTAAAATGGCAAGACATGCCAGGACATGGCCAGCGTGAAATAATCGCCGAGGCGGTGGGCTATGTGCACTGGTCCATGAGGGTTGGGAGGGAAGTTCTGGGGCTCTGGGCGTCGAATCGTACAGTCTTTTGAGGGTCTCGTGTGCCCGGTGGGAGGCTCTGATCAAAGCCTGCCCTAAAATATCAAGAAATGCCAATGACGCAGCGCGTGGAAATAATCGCCGAGGCGGTGGGCTATGTAACCTTTGGTCCACGGGGTTGGGGAGGGGTTTGGGTACTACAGTGCGTCGAAATGGGTACAGCCTTTCGAGGGTCCTCGTGTGCCCAGTGGGAGCTCTGGTCAGAACCACTGCACTAAATGACACGACATGCCAGTGGCCAGCGCGTGAAATAATCGCCGAGGCAGTGCGCTATAGCCTGTTGGTCCATGAGGTTGGGGTTGGGAGGGGGGTTCGGGGTCTCTGGTGTCGGAAATGGGTACAGTCTTTTCAAGGGTCCTCGTGTGAACAGTGGGAGGCCACAGTCAGAGGCCTGCCCTACAATGGCAAGAAATGCCAAGCGGCGCAACACGGAATATAGTTATTGAGGCCGGTGGGCTATAGCCTTTAGTCCATGAGGGGTTGGGGTGGGGTTTGAGGGCTCTGGTCGTCGGAGAATGGGTGCAGTCTTCTGAGGGTCTCGTGTGCCCAGTGGGAGGCTACGGTCAGAAGCCTGCCCTAAAATGGCAAGAAATGCCAGAGCGCCACGGAAATAATCAACAGGGCGGTGGGCTATAGCCTTTGGTCCGCCGGGGTTGGGGAGGGGGTTTAGGGGCTCTGGTCGTCGAAAATGGGTACAGCCTTTTCGAGGGTCCTTGCGTGCCCAGTGGGCGGCTACGGTCAGAAGCCTGCCTTAAAATGGCAAGACATGCCCAATGCCATGGCCGCGTGGAAACAGTCGCCGAGGCCGGTGAGGCTATAACCAGATGGTCCCGAGGGGTTGGGGAGGGAAGTTACAGGGCTCTGGGCGTGGGAAATCGTACAGTCTTTTCGGGGTCCTCGTGTGCCCAGTGGGAGGCTCTGATCAAGCCTGCCTAAAAATAAAATGCCAGCGCAGCGCGTGAAATAATCCGAGGCGGTGGGCTATAGCCTTTGGTCCAGCGGGGTTGGGGAGGCGGTTTGAGAGGCTCTGAGTCGTCGAAAAGGTACAGTCTTTTGAGGGGACTCGTGTGCCCAGTGGGAGGCTACGGTCGGAAGCCTGTCCTAAATGACAAGACATGCAGCCATGGCTTGGCGTGAAATAATCATGAGAGACTGTCTTAATAGCCTTTGGTCCATGAGGGGTTGGGGAGGCGTTGGGGTCTCTGGTGTGTCGGGAAATGGGTACAGTCTTGTCGAGGTCCTCATGTGCCCAGTGGGAGAGCTACGGTCAGAGCCTGCCCTACAATGGCAAGAAATGCCATGGCGCAACACAGGAAATAGTCAAGGCCGGGGGGCTATTGCCTTTTGTCCGGGGGGGTTGGGGTGGGGGTTTTTGGGGGCTCTGGTTGTCGGGAAATGGGTACAGTCTTCTGAGGGTCTCGTGTGCCCAGATGGGAGGCTACTGGTCAGAAGCCTGCCCTAAAATGGCAAGAAATGCCAGCTGGCGCAACACGGAAATAGTCACTTTGAGGCGGTGGGCTATAGCCTTTAAATCCATGAGGGTTGGGGAGGGTTTAGGGGCTCACAGTGCGTCGGAAATGGGTGCAGTCTTCTGAGGTCCTCCATGCCCAATGGGAGGCTCTGGTCAGAGCCTGCCCTAAAATAGCTAGAACATGCCAGTGGCGCAGCGCGCGTGAAATAATCAGCCCGAGGCAGGTGGGCTATAGCCTTTGGTCAGCTTGAGGGGTTGGGGGAGGCGTTGGGGTCTCACAGGTGTCGGAAATGGGTACAGTCTTTTGAGGGGTCCTCGTGTGCCCTTGATGAGGCTACGGTCAGAAGCCTGCCTAAAATAACAGAAAATGCCAGTCGGCGCAGTGCGTGAGAAATAGTCGGCAGGCGGTGGGCTATAGTCTTTGGTCCCAGGGTGGTTGGGGAGGGGTTTGGGGCTCTGGTAGCGTCGAAATGGGTGATCTTTTGAGGGGTCTCGTGTGCCCGTGGGAGGCTGGTCAAGCCTGTACCCCTAAAATGACAAGACATACCAGCGTGGAAATAATCATGCCCGAGGCGGTGGGCTATAGTAGCACTGGTCCCAGCGGGGGGGGTTGGGAGGCGTTCCGGGTCTCTAGGCGTCGGGAAATGGTACAGTCTTTGGGGTCTCGTGTGCCCAGTGGGGAGGCCTCTGTCAGGAAGCCTGCCTAAAATGGCAAGAAATGTGGCAGCGCACAGGAAATAGTCATGAAGCAGTGGGCGCTGCTACTGGTCCATGGGGTTGGGGAGGGGGTTTCGGGGGCTCAGTGGCGTGAAATGGGTACAGTCTTTTCGAGGTCCTCGTGTGCTTGATCAGGAGCTACTGGTCAGCCTGCCCTAAAGGCAAAAATACTGGCCAATGACAGTCGTGAAATAGTCAGCCAAGGCAGTGGGCTATAACTGGTCCCATGAGGTTGGGGAGGCGTTCTGGGGCTTTGGCGTCGGAAATCACGTACAGTCTTTTGAGGGTCCTCGTGTGCCCAGTGGGAGGCTCTGATCAAGCCTTGCCCTAAAATAGAACATGCCAAGCCAGCGCGTGGAAATAATCCGGGGCGTGGGCTATGTGCTTTGGTCCACCGGGGTTGGGAGGGGTTCAGGGGCTCTGTCGTGGAAATGGGTACAGTCTTTGAGGGTCCTCGTGTGCCCAGTGGGAGCTACGGTCAAGCCTGCCTAAATAGAAATGCCAGCCAGGCAGTCGTGAAATAGTCAGCGGAGGCAGGTGGGCTATACACTGGTCAGCGGGGTTGGGAGGCGTTCCGGGTCTCTGGGTGTCGGAAATGGAATCAGTCCTTTCGAGGGTCCTCGTGTGCCCAGTGGGAGGCTACGGTCAAGCCTGCCCTAAAATGTGAGAAAATGCTTAGCGGCCGGCGAGAAATAGTCAACGAGGCAGTAGGGCTATAGCCTTTAGTCATGAGGGTTGGGAGGGGTTTAGGGTTACAGGTCGTGAGAATGGGTACAGTCTTTTGAGGGTCCTTGCGTGCCTAGTGGGAGGCTACGGTCAGGAAGCCTGTAAAATGGCAAGACATTGCCCATGGCGTGAAATAATCATGAGGCGGTGGGCTATAGCCTTTGGTCAGCAGAGGTTGGGAGGCGTTTGGTCTCTGGGTGTCAGAAATGGGTACAGTCTTTTGAGGTCCTTGTGTGTAATGGGAGGCTACGGTTGAAGCCTGCCCTAAAATAACAGAAATGCCCAGTGGCGCAGTGCGTGAACAAGTCGCCGAGGCCGGTGGGCTATAGCCTTTGGTCCGCGGGGGTTGGGGCGGGGCGGTACGGGTCTCTGGGCGTCGGAAATGGGTACAGTCCTTTCGAGGGTCCTCGTGTGCCCAGTGGGAGGCTACGGTCAAGCCTGCTAAAATGGCAAGAAATGCCCAGAATCGCAGCAGGAAATAGTCAGCAGGCAGTGGGCTACAGCCTTTGGTCCGCGGGGGTTGGGGGGGTTCCGGGTCTCTAGGCGTCGGAAATGGGTACAGTCTTTTCGAGGGTCCTCGTTTGCCCAGTGGGAGGCTACGGTCAGAGGCCTGCCCTAAAATGGCTCGAAATGCTAAGCGGAGTAGCGCGCGAAATAATCACTTGAAGCCGGTGGGCTATAGCCTTTGGTCCACGGGGGTTAGGGGGGGTTTCGGGGGTTCTGGTCGGCGGAAATGGGTACAGTCTTTTCGAGGGTCCTCGTGTGCCCAGTGGGAGGCTACGGTCAGAAGCATGCCCGTAAATGGCAAGACATATGGCGCAGTGCGTGCGTGAATTGGTCGCGAGGCAGTGGGCTATAGCCTTTAGTCATGAGGGGTTGGGAGGGCGTTCGGGGTCTCAGTGCGTTGGAAATGGGTACAGTCTTTTCGAGGTCTCGTGTGCGATGGGAGGCTACAGTCGAGGCCTACCTAAATAAAGAAATGCCAGCATGGCGCGATCGTGAAATAGTCGCGGAGGCCGGTGGGCTATAGCCTTTGGTCCGCGGGGGTTGGGGAGGGGCGTTCCGGGTCTCTGGGTGTCGGAAATTGAATCAGTCCTTTCGAGGGTCCTCGTGTGCCCAGTGGGAGGCTACGGTCGGAAGCCTGCCCTAAAATAGCATAGAAATGCCAATGCCAGCGCGGGAAATAGTCAACGAGGCCGGTGGGCTATAGCCTTTGGTCCGCGGGGGTTGGGGAGGGGGTTTAGGGTTCTGGTCGTCGGAAATGGGTACAGTCTTTTTGAGGGTCCTCGTGTGCCTAGTGGGAGGCTACATTCAGAAGCCTGCCTTAAAATGGCAAGACATGCCAAGCGGCGTAGCGCGTGAAATAGTCACCGAGGCCGGTGGGCTATAGCCTTTGGTCTTGAGGGGTTGGGAGGCGTTTGAGTCTGGGCGTCAATGGGTACAGTCTTTTCAGGTCCTTGTGTGCCCAATGGGAGGCTCAGTCAGAAGCCTGCTAAAATAACAAGAAATGCCAGTGGCGCAGTCACGTGAACAAGTCATGAGGCGGTGGGCTATAGCCTTTGGTCATGAGGGTTGGGGAGGCGGCGTTCCGAGTCTCTGGCGTCGGAAATGGGTACAGTCCTTCGAGGTCCTCGTGTGCCCGGTGGGAGGCTACAGTCGAAGCCTGCTAAAATGGCAAGAAATGCCCAGCGGCGCAACCCGGGAAATAGTCAACGAGGCCGGTGGGCTATAGCCTTTAGTCATGAGGAGGTTGGGAGGGTGTAGGTTCTGGTTACGGTGGGTACAGTCTTTTCGATGGTCCTTGCGTGCCTAGTGGGAGGCTACGGTCAGAAGCCTGCCTTAAAATGGCAAGACATGCCCAGCGGTATGGCCGTGAAACAGTCGCCTTGAGGGCCGTGGGCTATGTGCACGTTGGTCCTTGAGGTTGGGGAGGGAAGTTCTGGGGCTCGGGCGTGGAAATCGTACAGTCTTTTCGGGGGTCTCGTGTGCCCAGTGGGAGGCTACGATCAAGCCTGCCCTAAAATAACAGAAATGTGGCGCAGCGCGTGGAAAATAATCGCCCGAGGCGGTGGGCTATGTGCTGGTCCACGGGGGTTGGGAAGGCGGTTTCGGGGGCTCTGGTCGTCCGAAAAGGGTACAGTCTTTTCGAGGGTCCTCGTGTGCCCAGTGGGAGGCTACGGTCAGAAGCATGCCCTAAAATGACAAGACATGCTCAGCGGCGCAGCGCGTGAAATAGTCGCCGAGGCCTGTGCGCAATAGCCTTTGGCCCGCGGGGGTTGGGGAGGGGCGTTCGGGGTCTCTGGGTATCGGAAATGGGTACAGTCTTTTCGAGGGTCCTCATGTGCCCAGTGGGAGGCTACGGTCAGAGGCCTGCCCTACAATGGCAAGAAATGCCCAGCGGCGCAGCACGGGAAATAGTCACTGAGGCCGGTGGGCTATAGCCTTTCGTCCGCGGGGGTTGGGGAGGGGGTTTGGGAGCTCACGTGTCGTCGGAAATGGGTACAGTCTTCTGAGGGTCCTCGTGTGCCCAGTGGGAGGCTCTGATCAGAAGCACACTAAAATGGCAAGAAATGCCCAGTGGCGCAGCAGGAAATAGTCACTTGAGATTGGTGGGCTATAGCCTTTAGATCCCATGAGGGGTTGGGGAGGGGTTTCGGGGGCTCTGGTCGTCGGAAATGGGTACAGTCTTCTGAGGTCCTCATGTGCCCAATGGGAGGCTCTGATCGAGCCTGCCTAAATAATGAACATGACCCAACCCGGCCAGTGAGAAATAGTCGCCGAGGCGGTGGGCTATAGCTGGTCCCTTGAGGGGTTGGGGAGGACGTTTGGTCTCTGGCGCGCCCGGAAATGGGTACAGTCTTTTCGAGGTCCTCGTGTGCCCAGTGGGAGGCTCTGGTCGAAGCCTGCCTAAAATGGCAAGAAATGCCAATGACGCAACACGGAAATAGTCATGAGGCGGTGGGCTATAGCCTTTGGTCCGGGGGGGTTGGGGTGGGGGTTTAAGGGGCTCTGGTCGTCGGAAATGGGTACAGTCTTCTGAGGGTCCTCGTGTGCCCGATGGGAGGCTACTGGTCAGAAGCCTGCCCTAAAATAGCAAGAAATGCCAGTGAGCGCAGCACGGAAATAGTCACTTGAGGGCCGGTGGGCTATGGGCTTTATCCATGAGGGTTGGGGAGGGGTTTCGGGGGCTCAGTCGTCGAAATGAGTACAGTCTTCTGAGGGTCCTCATGTGCCCAGTGGGAGGCTACTGATCAAGCCTGCCCTAAAATAACAAGAAATGCCATGGCGCAACCCATTGATGAAATAATCGCCCGAGGCAGTGCGCTATAACTTTGGTCCCTTGAGGGGTTGGGAGAGTGGATTCGGGGGTCTCACAGGTGTCGGAAATGGGTACAGTCTTTTGAGGGTCCTCGTGTGCCCAGTGGGAGGCTCGGTCAAGCCTGCCTAAAATAACAAGAAATGCCAATGACGCAGTCGTGAAATATTCGCCGCGGCCGGGGGGCTATAGCCTTTGGTCCCGGGGTTGGGGGGGGGGTTTTGGGGGGCTCTGGTCGTCGGAATGGGTACAGTCTTAGGGTCTCGTGTGCCCGATGGGAGGCTAGGTCAAAAGCCTGCCCTAAAATGGCAAGACATGCCAGCCAGTAGCATGGCGTGGAAATAATCATGGGGCAGTGGGCTACAGCCTTTGGTCCGCGGGGGTTGGGGGGGTTCCGGGCCTCTAGGCGTCGGAAATGGGTACAGTCTTTTCGAGGGTCCTCGTGTGCCCAGTGGGAGGCTACTGTCAGAGGCCTGCCCTAAAATGGCAAGAAATGCCCAGCGGCGCAGCGCGTGAAATAGTCGCCGAGGCCGGTGGGCTATAGCCTTTGGTCCGCGGGGGTTGGGGAGGGAAGTTCTGGGGCTCTGGGCGTCAGAAATGGGTACAGTCTTTTCGAGGGTCCTCGTGTGCCCAGTGGGAGGCTACGGTCAGAAGCTTGCCCTAAAATGGCAAGACATGCCCAGCGGCACAGCGCGTGAAATAGTCGCCGAGGCCGGTGGCCTATAGCCTTTGGTCTGCGGGGGTTGGGGAGTGGTTTAGGGGCTCTGGTCATCGAAAATGGGTACAGTCTTTTCGAGGGTCCTAGTGTGCCCAGTGGGAGGCTACAGTCAGGCTTTGTCTAAAATAGCAAGAAATGCCAATGGCTGGCAGCAAATAGTCACCGGGCAGTGGCCTATATGCTGGTCCTTGAGGTTGGGGAGGGGTTTAGGGGCTCACGGTGGTCGGGAAATGGGTACAGTCTTTTCGAGAGTCTGGTGTGCCCGTGGGAGGCTCTGACGAGGCCTACCTAAAATGACAAGAAATGCCCAGTGATTGCAGCAGCGTGAAATAGTCACAGGGCGGTGGGCTATAGCTTTAGTCATGAGGGGTTGGGAGGAAGTTACAGGGTTACAGGGGCTCACAGGCGTCGGAAATGGGTATAGTCTTTCGAGGTCTCGTGTGCGATGGGAGGCTACGGTCAAGCCTGCCTAAAATGGCAAGACATGCCAATGGCCAGCGCGTGGAAATAATCATGAGGCGGTGGGCTATAGCCTTTGGTCCGCGGGGGTTGGGGAGGCGTTCCGGGTCTCTGGACGTCGGTAATGGGTACAGTCTTTTCGAGGGTCCTCGTGTGCCCAGTGGGAGGCTACTGTCAGAAGACTGCCATAAAATGGCAATAAATGCCAATGCACAGGAAATAGTCACTGAAGCCGGTGGGCTATATAGCCTTTAGTCCCGGGGGTTGGGGAGGGTTTGAGGGGCTCAGTCGGCGGAAATGGAGTACAGTCTTCTGAGGTCCTCGTGTGCCCAGTGGGAGGCTCTGGTCAGAAGCATGCCTAAAATGGCAAGACATGCCTTGCAGCGCAGTCGTGGTAGTCATGAGGGCGGTGGGCTATAGCCTTTGGTCCATGAGGGGTTGGGAGAGGCGTTCGGGTCTCACAGTGGGTGGAAATGGGTACAGTCTTTTGAGGGTCTCGTGTGCCCGATGGGAGGCTACGGTCAGAGCCTACCCTAAAATGCCAAGAAATGCCATGGCGCAACACAGGGAAATAGTCACTTGAGGCCGGTGGGCTATAGCCTTTAGTCCGGGGGTTGGGGAGGGTTTAGGGCTCTGAGTCGTGGAAATGGGTACAGTCTTCTGAGGGGTCCTCGTGTGCCCAGTGGGAGGCTACGGTCGAAGCCTTGCCTAAAATGGCAAGAAATGTCCATGGCGCATGGCGTGAAATAATCGTCGAGGCGGTGGCCTAGACCCACTTTGATCATGAGGTTGGGAGGGAAGTTACAGGGGCCCTGGTCGTTGAAAATGGGTACAGTCTTTTCGAGGGTCCTCGTGTGCGGATGGGAGGCTCGATCAAGCCTGCCCTAAAATAACAAGAAATGCCAATGGCGCTTGGCGTGAAATAATCATGAGGGCAGTGGGCTATGTGCTGGTCATGAGGGGTTGGGGAGGGGCGTTCGGGTCTCTGGTCATCAGAAATGGGTACAGTCTTCACGGGGGTCCTCGTGTGCCCAGTGGGAGGCTACGGTCAGAAGCCTGCCCTAAAATGGCAAGAAATGTCCAGCGGCGCAGTGCGTGAAATAGTCGTCGAGGCCGGTGGCCCAGAGCGTTTGGTCATGAGGTTGGGAGGAAGTTCTGGGGCCACAGTGCGTCGGAAATGGGTCTGAGTCTTTTCGAGGTCCTCGTGTGCCCATGGGAGGCTCTGATCAGAAGCCTGCCTAAAATAACAAGAAATGCCATGGCGCAGCGCGTGAATTAGTCACTGAGGCCGGTGGGCTATAGCCTTTGGTCCGCGGGGGTTGGGGAGGGGCGTTCGGGGTCTATGGTCGTCGGAAATGGGTACAGTCTTTACGGGGGTCCTCGTGTGCCCAGTGGGAGGCTACGGTCAGAAGCCTGCCCTAAAATGGCAAGAAATGTCCAGCGGCGCAGCGCGTGAAATAGTCGTCGAGGCCGGTGGCCCAGAGCGTTTGGTCCGCGGGGGTTGGGGAGGGAAGTTCTGGGGCCCTGGTCGTCGGAAATGGGTACAGTCTTTTCGAGGGTCCTCGTGTGCCCAGTGGGAGGCTATGGTCAGAAGCCTGCTCTAAAATGGCAAGACATTGTGGGCGCATGGCGTGAAATAATCGCCGAGGGCCGGGGCTATAGCCTTTGGTCAGCGGGGGTTGGGGAGGGCGTTCGGGGTCTCACTGGGCATGAAATGGGTGCAGTCTTTTCGAGGTCCTCGTGTTCCCGATGGGAGGCTACGGTCAGAGGCCTGCCTAAAATGGTAAGAAATGCCCATGGCGCGTGAAATAAGTCGTCGAGGCGGTGGCCTGAACCACTGGTCCGTGGGGGTTGGGAGGAAGTTCAGGGGCCACAGTGGGTGGAAATGGGTACAGTCTTTTCGAGGGTCCTCGTGTCCCATCGAGGCTCGATCAAGCCTACCTAAAATAACAAGAAATGCCAGTGGCCGCGTGAAATAATCATGAGGCGGTGGGCTATAGCCTTTGGTCCACGAGGATTAGGGAGGGGTTTAGGGGCTCTGAGTGCGTCGGAAATGGAGTACAGTCTTCTGAGGTCCTCATGTGCAGTGGGAGGCTCTGATCAGAAGCCTGCCCTAAAATGGCAAGACATGCTAGCAGGCGCAATGCGTGAATAGTCGCCCAAGGCGGTGGGCTATAGCCTTCGGTCCGCGGGGGTTGGGGAGGGGCGTTGGGGTCTCTGGGCGGTGGAAATGGGTACAGTCTTTTCGAGGGTCCTCGTGTGCCCAGTGGGAGGCTCTGATCAGAGCCTACCTAAAATGCCAGAAATGCCCAATGCGCAACACGGGAAATAGTCACTTGAGGCCGGTGGGCTATAGCCTTTGGTCCATGAGGGGTTGGGGAGGGGTTTGGGGCTCAGTCGTGGGAAATGGAGTACAGTCTTCTGGGGTCCTCGTGTGCCCGGTGGGAGGCTGATCGAGCACTGCCCTAAAATGGCAAGAAATGTCAGCGCGTGTAGCGTGAAATAATCGTTGAGGGCGGTGGCCTAGACCCACTTTGCTCCAGGTTGGGAGGGAAGTTCTGCAGGGCCACAGTGGTCGTGGAAATGGGTACAGTCTTTTGAGGTCCTCGTGTGCCCGTGGGAGGCTACGATCAAGCCTGCCCTAAAATAACAAGAAATGCCCAGTGCGCAGCGTGAAATAATCGCCAGGCGGTGGGCTATGCTGGTCCACAGGGGTTGGGGAGGGGGTTTGGGGCTCAGTGCGTGAGAAATGGAGTACAGTCTTCTGAGGGTCCTAGTGTGCCAGTGGGAGGCTACAGTCGAAGCCTACTAAAATGGCAAGACATGCCCAATGGCGCTTGGCGTGAATTAATCGCCATGGCAGTGGGCTATAGCCTTTGGTCCGCGGGGGTTGGGGAGGGGCGTTCGGGGTCTCTGGTCATCGGAAATGGGTACAGTCTTTACGGGGGTCCTCGTGTACCCAGTGGGAGGCTACGGTCAGAAGCCTGCCCTAAAATGGCAAGAAATGTCCAGCGGCGCAGTGCGTGAAATAGTCGTCGAGGCCGGTGGGCTATAACCTTTGGTCCGCGGGGGTTGGGGAGGGGCGTTCGGGGTCTCTGGGCATCGGAAATGGGTACAGTCTTTTCGAGCGTCCTCGTGTTCCCAGTGGGAGGCTACGGTCAGAGGCCTGCCCTAAAATGGCAAGAAATGCCCAGCGGCGCAGCACGGGAAATAGTCACGGAGGCCGGTGGGCTATAGCCTTTGGTCCGCGGGGGTTGGGGGGTTTCAGGGGCTCTTGTCGGAAATGGGTATAGTCATTAGGAGGGTTTTCGTGTGCCCAGTGGGAGGCTACGGTCGAGCCTGCCCTAAAATGGCAAGAAATGTCAGCGGCGCAGTCGTGAAATAGTCGCCAGGCAGGTGGGCTATAGCCTGGCCTCGGGGTTGGGGAGGGGCGTTCGGGGGATCTGGTTTCGGAAATGGGTACAGTCTTTTCGAGGGTCCTCGCGTTCCAAGTGGGAGGCTACGGTCAGGGCCTGCCTTAAAATGGCAAGAAATGCCAAGCGGCGCAGCGTGAAATAGTGACCGAGGCCGGTGGGCTATAGCCTTTTGTCTGCGGGGGTTGGGGAGGGGGTCGGAAATGGCTTAACTCTTTTCGAGGGTCCTCGTGAGCACCGTGGTAGGCTACGGTCAGAGGCCTGCCCTACAATGGAAAGAAATGTCCAGCGGCATGGCGGCGTGAAATAGTCACGAGGCGGTGGGCTATAGCCTGGTCCGAGGGATTAGGGAGGGTTTGGGGTTAGTCGAGAAATGGGTACGGTCTTTTCGAGGGTCCTCGTGTGCCCAGAGGGAGGCTACGGACAGAAGCCTGCCCTAAAATGGCAAGAAATGCCCAGCGGCGTAGCGCGTCAAATAGTCACCGAGGCCGGTGGGCTATAGCCTTTGGTCCGCGGGGGTTAGGGAAGGTGTTTCGGGGGCTCTGGTCGTCAGAAATATGTACAGTCTTTTCGAGGGTCCTCGTGTGCCCAGTGGGAGGCTACGGTCAGAGGCCTGCCCTAAAATGGCAAGAAATGCCCAGCGGCGCAGCACGGGAAATAGTCACTGAGGCCGGTGGGCTATGTGCCTTTAGTCATGAGGGTTGGGGAGGGTTTGAGGGGTTACGGTGGTCGGAAATGAGTGCAGTCTTCTGAGGTCTCGTGTGTGCCCAGTGGGAGGCTACGGTCAGAAGCCTGCCCTAAAATGGCAAGAAATGTCCAGCAGCGCAGCGCGTGAAATAGTCGCTGGGGCCGGTGGCCTAGAGCCTTTGGTCCGCGTGGGTTGGGGAGGGGCGTTCGGGGTCTCTGGGCATCGGAAATGGGTACAGTCTTTTCGAGGGTCCTCGTGTGCCCAGTGGGAGGCTACGGTCAGAGGCCTGCCCTAAAATGGCAAGAAATGCCAATGCAGCAGGAAATAATCACGGAGGCAGTGGGCTATTGCCTTTGGTCCGGGGGGTTGGGGGGGGGGTTTTGGGGGGCTCTGGTCGTCGGAAATGGGTACAGTCTTTACGAGGGTCCTCGTGTGCCCAGTGGGAGGCTACGGTCAGAAGCCTGCCCTAAAATGGCAAGAAATGTCCAGCGGCGCAGCGCGTGAAATTGTCGCTGAGGCCGGTGGCCTAGAGCCTTTGGTCCGCGGGGGTTGGGGAGGGGCGTTCGGGGTCTCTGGGCATCGGAAATGGGTACAGTCTTTTCGAGGGTTCTCGTGAGCCCCGCGGGAGGCTACGGTCAGAGGCCTGCCCTACAATGACAATAAATGCCAGTGAGCGCAGCGTGAAATAGTCACAGGCCGGTGGGCTATAGCCTTTGGTCCATGAGGGGTTGGGAGGGGTTTGAGGGGTTCTGGTCGTCGAAATGGGTGCAGCCTTTTCGAGGGTCTCGTGTGCCCAGTGGGAGGCTACTGGTGAAGCCTGCCTAAAATGGCAAAAATGCCAGCGTGGGCGTCAAATAATCGAGGCGGTGGGCTATAGCCTTTGGTCCGCGGGGTTGGGAAGGTGTTTGGGGGCTCTGGTCGTGAAATGGGTACAGTCTTTTCGAGGTCCTCGTGTGCAGTGGGAGGCTACGGTCAGAGGCACTGCCCTAAAATTACAAGAAATGCCAGTGACGCAGCCACAGGAAATAGTCACGGAGGCGGTGGGCTATAGCCTTTAGTCAGCGGGGTTGGGGAGGGGTTTGAGGCTCGGTCGTCAAATGGGTACAATCTTCTGAGGGTCCTCGTGTATCCAGTGGGAGGCTACGGTCAAGCCTGCCTAAAATAACAAGAAATGCCAGTAGCGCCAGGAAATAGTCCACGGAGGCGGTGGGCTATAGCCTTTGGTCATGAGGTTGGGGAGGGGTTTGAGGGCTCAGTGCGTCGGAAATGGGTACAGTCTTCTGAGGGTGCTCGTGTACCCAGTGGGAGGCTCTGGTCAAGCCTGCCCTAAAATAACCTGAAATGTCCAGCGGCGCAGCGCGTGAAATAGTCGTCGAGGCCGGTGGGCTATAGCTTTTGGTCCGCGGGGGTTGGGGAGGGGCGTTCGGGGGCTCTGGAGTCGGAAATGGGTGCCGTCTTTTCGAGGGTCCTCGCGTGCCCAGTGGGAGGATACGGTCAGGGCCTGCCCTAAAATGGCAAGACATGCTTGGCAGTAGCAATAGCGTAAAATAGTCGCCCGAGGCCGGTGGGCTATAGCCTTTGGTCCGCGGGGGTTTGGGAGGGGGTTCGGGGGATCTGGGTGTCTGAAATTGGTACAGTCTTTTCGAGGCTCCTCATCTGCCCAGTGGGAGGCTACGGTCAGAGGCCTGCCCTAAAATATCAAGAAATACCAGCGCAACACAGGAAATAGTCAAGGCCGGTGGGCTATAGCCTTTGGTCCTTGAGGGATTGGGGAGGCGGGTTTGAGAGCTCTGGTCGTAGGAAATGGGTACCGTCTTCTGAGGTCCTCGTGTGCCAGTGGGAGGCTACGGTCAAGCCTGCCCTAAAATAGTAGAAATGTCCAGCCATGGCCGCGTGAAATAATCGCCGAGGCGGTGGCTAGAGCCTTTGGTCCATGAGGTTGGGAGGGAAGTTACAGGGCTCTGGGCGTGAAATGTGTACAGTCTTTTCGAGGGTCTCGTGTACCCGTGGGAGGCTACGGTCGAGGCCTGCCCTAAAATGACAAGAAATGCCAGCCCAGCGCAGCGTGGAAATAGTCAAGGGCGGTGGGCTATAGCCTTTGGTCCCAGCGGGGTTGGGGAGGGTTGGGTGCTCTGGTGCGTCAAAAATGGGTGCAGTCTTTTGAGGGTCCTCGTGTGCCCAGTGGGGGCTCTGGTCAGAAGCCTGCCTAAAATGGCAAGAAATGCCCAGCGGCGTAGTCGTCAAAAGTCACCGAGGCGGTGGGCTATAACTAGTCCCTTGAGGTTGGGAAGGTGTTTCGGGGTCTCTGGTCGTTGGAAATGGGTACAGTCTTTTCGAGGGTCCTCGTGTGCCCAATGGGAGGCTACGGTCAGAGGCCTACCCTAAAATGGCAAGAAATGCCCAGCGGCGCAGCACGGGAAATAGTCACTGAGGCCGGTGTGCTATAGCCTTTAGTCCGCGGGGGTTGGGGAGGGGATTTCGGGGGCTCTGGTCGTCAGAAATGGCTACTGTCTTTATGAGGGTCCTCGTGTGCCCAGTGGGAGGCTACGGTCAGAAGCCTGCCCTAAAATGGCAAGACATGCCAGTGCGTGCGTGAAATAGTCTCTCAGGCCGGTGGGCTATAGCCTTTGGTCCATGAGGTTGGGAGGCGTTCATGGTCTCAGGCATCGGAAATGGGTACAGTCATTTCGAGGTCCTCGTGTGTGATGGGAGGCTCTGGTCATAGCCTGCCCTAAAATGGCAAAATACCAGCGTGGCGCGTCAAATAATCGCCGAGGCGGTGGGCTATAGCCTTTGGTCATGCGGGGTTGGGAAAAGGTGTTTCGGGGGCTCTGGTCGTCGGAAATGGGTACAGTCTTCTCGAGGGTCCTCGTGTGCCCAGTGGGAGGATACGGTCAGGCCTGCCCTAAAATGGCAGAAATGCCCATGGCCTTGTGAGAAATAGTCACAGGCCGGTGGGCTATAGCCTTTGGTCCGAGGGGTTGGGGGGTTTGGGGGCTCACAGTCGTCGGAAATGGGTACAGTCTTTTCGAGGGTCCTCGTGTACCCAGTGGGAGGCTACGGTCAGAAGCCTGCCCTAAAATGGCAAGAAATGTCCAGCGGCGCAGCGCGTGAAATAGTCGCCGAGGCCGGTGGGCTATAGCCTTTGGCTCTCGGGGATTGGGGAGGGGCGTTCGGGGGCTCTGGAGTCGGAAATGGGTACAGTCTTTTTGAGGGTCCTCGCGTGCCCAGTGGGAGGCTACGGTCAGGGCCTGCCCTAAAATGGCAAGAAATGCCCAGCGGCGCAGCGCGTGAAATAGTCGTCGAGGCCGGTGGGCTATAGCCTTTGGTCTGCGGGGGTTGGGGAGGGGCGTCGGAAATGGGTAAAGTCTTTTCGAGGGTCCTCGTGTGCCCCGTGGGAGGCTACGGTCAGAGGCCTGCCCTACAATGACAAGAAATGCCCAGCGGCGCAGCGCGTGAAATAGTCACCGAGGCCGGTGGGCTATAGCCTTTGGTCCGCGGGGGTTGGGACGGGGGTTCGGGGGCTCTGAGTCGTGAAATGGGTCACAGTCATTTCGAGGGTCCTCGTGTGCCCATTGGGAGGCTACGTCAGAAGCCTGCCCTAAAATAACAGAAATGCCCATGACGCATAGCGTGAAATAATAGTCGTCGAGGCGGTGGGCTATGGCCTTTGGTCTGCGGGGGTTGGGGAGGCGTCGGAAATGGGTAAAGTCTTCGAGGTCCTCGTGTGCCCGTGGGAGGCTGGTCAGAGGCCTGCCTACAATGACAAGAAATGCCAGGCGCAGCTCGTGAAATAGTCACGAGGCGGTGGGCTATAGCTAGTCCTTGGGGTTGGGAGGGGCGTTCGGGGCTCTGGGCTTGAGTGGTACAGTCTTTTGAGGGTCTCGTGTGCCCAGTGGGAGGCTACGGTCAAGCCTGCCCTAAAATAACAAGAAATGTCCAGCGCAGCGCGTGAAATAAGTCGTCGAGGCGGTGGGCTATGTGCTGGTCATGAGGGGTTGGGGAGGGGCGTTCGGGGGCTCTGGGCGTCGGAAATGGGTACAGTCTTTTCGAGGGTCCTCGTGTACCCAGTGGGAGGCTACGGTCAGAAGCCTGCCCTAAAATGGCAAGAAATGTCCAGCGGCGCAGCGCGTGAAATAGTCGCCGAGGCCGGTGGGCTATAGCCTTTGGTCCGCGGGGGTTGGGGAGGGGCGTTCGGGGGCTCTGGGCGTCGGAAATCGGTACAGTCTTTTCGAGGGTCCTCGTGTGCCCAGTGGGAGGCTACGGTCAGAAGCCTGCCCTAAAATGGCAAGAAATGTCCAGCGGCGCAGCGCGTGAAATAGTCGCCGAGGCCGGTGGGCTATAGCCTTTGGTCCGCGGGGGTTGGGGAGGGGCGTTCGGGGGCTCTGGGCGTCGGAAATGGGTACATTCTTTTCGAGGGTCCTCGTGTGCCCAGTGGGAGGCTACGGTCAGAAGCCTGCCCTAAAATGTCAATAAATGTCCCACGGCGCAGCGCGTGAAATATTCGCCGAGGCCGGTGGGCTATAGCCTTTGGTCCATGAGGTTGGGAGGCGTTCGGGGCTCTGGGCATCGGAAATGGGTACAATCTTTTCAAGGGTCCTCGTGTACCCAGTGGGAGGCTACAGCCAGAGGCCTGCCCTAAAATGGCAAGAAATGCCAATGACAAGCGGGGAAATAGTCACGAGGCGGTGGGCTATGCTGGTCTCTGCGGGGTTGGCGAGGGGTTTAGGGACTCACAGTGGGTTGAAAATGGGTACAGTCTTTTCGAGGGTCCTCGTGTGCCCAGTGGGAGGCTACGATCAGAGGCCTGCCCTAAAATGGCAAGAAATACCAGTGGCCAGGTGAAATAGTCAAGGGCGGTGGGCTATAACTGGTCCATGAGGGTTGGGAGGGGCGTTCGGGGCTCTGGGCGTGAAATCAGTACAGTCTTTTCGAGGGTCCTCGTGTGCAGTGGGAGGCTCTGATCAGAGGCCTGCCTAAAATAGCAGAAATGTCCAGGCGCAGCGTGAAATAATCGTCGAGGCGGTGGGCTATAGCCTTTGGTCTGCGGGGTTGGGAGGAGGCGTCGGAAATGGGTAAAGTCTTTTCGAGGGTCCTCGTGTGCCCGTGGGAGGCTCTGGTCAGAGCCTGCCCTACAATGACAAGAAATGCCAGCCATGGCAGCGTGAAATAGTCACGAGGCGGTGGGCTATGCTAGTCCATGAGGGTTGGGGAGGGTTTGAGGGGTTGGTAGTCGAAATGGGTACGGTCATTTGAGGTCTCGTGTGCCCAGTGGGAGGCTGCAGTCAGGCCTGCCCTAAAATAAAAGAAATGCCCAGCGTGGCGTCAAGTGTCGTCGAGGCCGGTGGGCTATAGCTTTTTAGTCATGAGGGGTTGGGAGGAGGCGTTCGGGGCTCTGGGTCAGGAAATGGGTACAGTCTTTTGAGGGTCTTGGCGTGCCAGGTGGGAGGCTCTGGTCGAGGCACTGCCCTAAAATGGCAAGAAATACTTAGCAATGAAATAATCGTCGAGGCCGGTGGGCTATAGCCTTTGGTCTCACTGGGGGTTGGGGAGGCGTGGAAATGGGTAAGAAGTCTTTTGAGGGTCCTCGTGTGCCCGTGGGAGGCTCTGGTCAGAGGCCTGCCCTCTGACAAGAAATGCCCAATGGCGCTTGCGCGTGAAATAGTCACGAGGCCGGTGGGCTATGTAGCCTTTAGTCCCTTGAGGGGTTGGGGAGGGGTTTGAGGGCTCAGTCGTCAGAAATGGATGCAGTCATTTCGAGGGTCCTCGTGTGCCCATTGGGAGGCTCGTCAAGCCTGCCCTAAAATAACAAGAAATGCCAATGACATAGCAACGTGAAATAAGTCGTCGAGGCCGGTGGGCTATAGCTTTAGTCTGCCCGGGGTTGGGAGGGGCGTCGGAAATGGGTAAAAGTCTTTTCGAGGGTCTCGTGTGCCCGTGGGAGGCTACTGTCGAGGCCTGCCTACAATGATGACAAGAAATGCCAATGGCGCAGCTCGTGAAATAGTCACGAGGCGGTGGGCTATGTGCTGGTCCATGAGGGGTTGGGGAGGTTTGAGACTCTGGTCGTCGAAATGGGTGCACCGTCTTTTCAAGGGTCCTCATGTGCCCAGTGGGAGGCTCTGGTCGAGAAGCCTGCCTAAAATGGCAAGAAATGCCAGTGGCGTAGTGGAAATAATCACAGGCGGTGGGCTATACTGAGACCTCGGGGGTTGGGGAGTGGCGTTCGGGGGGTCTGGATTCGGAAATGGGTACAGTCTTTTCGAGGGTCCTCGTGTGCCCAGTGGGAGGCTACGGTCAGGGCCTGCCCTAAAATGGCAAGAAATGCCCAGCGGCGCAGCGCGTGAAATAGTCGCCGAGGCCGGGGTGCTATAGCCATTGGTCCATGAGGAGTTGGGAGGGTTTCGGGGGCTCTGGTCGTAAGAAATGGGTACGGTCTCTTTGAGGTCCTCGTGTGCCCAGTGGGAGGCCTAAATTGAAGCACATACTAAAATGGCAAGACATGCCAGCCATGGCGCCGTGAAATAATCACCACGAGGGCAGTGGGCTATGCTGATCCCATGAGGTTGGGAGAAAGGCGTTAAGGGCTCTGGGCGTGAAGGCTCAGTACAGATCTTTTCGAGGTCCTCGTGTGCCCAGTGGGAGGCTACAGTCGAGGCCTGCCTAAAATAGCAAGAAATGTCCAGGCGCAGCGTGGGGAAATAATCGTCGAGGCGGTGGGCTGTGCTTTGGTCTGCGGGGGTTGGGTATGGGCGTCGGAAATGGGTAAAGTCTTTCGAGGGTCCTTGTGTGCACCGTGGGAGGCTCTGATCAGGAGGCCTGCCCTCTGATGACAAAAATGCCCAGTGGTGGCGCGTGAAATAGTCACACGAGGCGGTGGGCTGTAGGTCCCTTGAGGGTTGGGAGGGGTTTGAGGTTCTGGTAGTGAGAAATAAGTCACAGTCATTTCGAGGGTCCTCGTGTGATGGGAGGCTGGATCTGGAAGCCTGCCACTAAAATGGCAAGAAATGCCAGCGGCGTAGCCAGCGTCAGAGTGTCGTCGAGGCGGTGGGCTATAGCACTTTTGGTCCTTGGGGGTTAGGGAGGCGTTCGGGGCTCTGGAGTGGAAATGGGTACAGTCTTTTGAGGGTCTTGGCGTGCCCAGTGGGAGGCTACGGTCAGGGCACTGCCCTAAAATGGCAAGAAATGCCAGTTGTGCGCGTGAAATAGTCGTCGAGCCCGGTGGGCTATAGCCTTTGGTCTGGGGGGCTTTGGGAGGGGCGTCGGAAATGGGTAAAGTCTTTTCGAGGGTCCTCGTGTGCCCCGTGGGAGGCTACGGTCAGAGGCCTGCCCTAAAATGACAAGAAATGCCAGTGGCCAGTGGCGTGGAAATAGTCACCGGGCGGTGGGCTATTGCCTTTGGTCGGGGGGGTTGGGGGGGGTTTCGGGGGCTCTGGTCGTCAGAAATGGGTGCAGTCATTTCGAGGGGTCCTCGTGTGCCCGATGGGAGGCTCGTCAGAGCCTGCCCTAAAATGTAAAGAAAAGCCAATGACATAGCAATGAAATAATCGTCGAGGCCGGTGGGCTATAGCCGTGGGTCTGCGGGGGTTGGGGAGGCGTGGAAATGGGTAAAAGTCTTTCGAGGTCTCGTGTGCCCGTGGGAGGCTACGGTCGAGGCCTGCCCTACAATGACAAGAAATGCCAGTAGCGCAGCTCGTGAAATAGTCACGAGGCGGTGGGCTATAATAACTGATCATGAGGGGTTGGGGAGGGGTTTGAGGGGCTCACGGTGCAGTGTCAGAAATGGGTACCGTCTTTTCAAGGGTCCTCATGTGCCCAGTGGGAGGCTACGGTCAGAAGCCTGCCCTAAAATGGCAAGAAATGCCCAGCGGCGCAGCGCGTGAAATAGTCACCGAGGCCGGTGGGCTATAGCCTTTGGGCCTCGGGGGTTGGGGAGTGGCGTTCGGGGGGTCTGGATTCGGAAATGGGTACAGTCTTTTCGAGGGTCCTCGTGTGCCCAGTGGGAGGCTACGGTCAGGGCCTGCCCTAAAATGGCAAGAAATGCCAGTGGCCTTAGCATGCGTGAAATAATCGCCCGAGGCCGGGGTGCTATAGCCATTGGTCGCATGAGGTTGGGGAGGGTTTAGGGGCTCAGTCGTGAAATGGAGTCGGTCTTTTCGAGGTCCTCGTGTGCCCGGTGGGAGGCTCTGATCGAAGCCTGCCCTAAAATAACAAGACATGCCAGTAGCGCTTGTGCGTGAAATAATCGCCGAGGCAGTGTGGGCGATATGCTGGTCAGCAGGGTTGGGAGAGGCGTCACAGGGTCTCTGGGCGTCGGAAATGGGTACAGTCTTTGCGATGGTCTCGTGTGCCTCTTGGGAGGCTCTGATCAGGAGGCCTGCCCTAAAATAGCAGAAATGCCAGGCGCAACAGAAATAGTCAAGGCAGGTGGGCTATAGCCTTTAGTCCCAGCCAGCAGGTTGGGGAGGGGTTTGGGGCTCTGGTCATCGGAAATGGGTACAGTCTTTATGAGGGTCCTCATGTGCCCTGTGGGAGGCTCTGAGTCAAGCCTGCCTAAAATAACAAGAAATGCCAGTGACGCAACACAGGAAATAGTCGCGAGGCGGTGGGCTATAGCCTTTGGTCCAGGGGTTGGGAGGGGTTTGAGGGGCTCACAGTCGTCGGAAATGGGTACAGTCTTTCCGAAGGTCCTCGTGTGCCCAGTGGAAGGCTACGGTCAGAAGCCTGCCCAAAAATGGCAAGACATGCCCAGCGGCGCAGCGCGTGAAATAGTCACCGAGGCCTGTGGGCTATAGCCTTTGGGACTCGGGGGTTGGGGAGTGGCGTTCGGGGGGTCTGGATTCGGAAATGGGTACAGTCTTTTCGAGGGTCCTCGTGTGCCCTTGATTGGGAGGCTCTGGTCGAGGCCTGCTAAAATGGCAAGAAATGCCAGTGACACAGTAGCGTCGAAACAATCGCCCGAGGCAGGGGTGCTGTGCCATTAGTCCTTGAGGAGTTAGGGAGGGGTTTGGGGGCTCTCGTCGTAAGAAATGGGTACGGTCTTTTCGAGGGTCCTCGTGTACTTGATGGGAGGCTACGGTCAAGCCTGCTAAAATGTAGACATGCCAATAGCGCAGAGTGAAATAATCAGCTTGGGGCAGTGGGCGATAATAACTAGTCCATGAGGGTTAGGGGAGGGGCGTCACAGGGGTCTCTGGGCGTCGGAAATGGGTCTGAGTCTTTGAGGGTCCTCGTGTGCCTCTTGGGAGGCTCACAGGTCAGAGGCCTGCCCTAAAATAACCAAGAAATTCCCAAGCCAGCGCTTACAGGAAATAATCACTTTGAGGCCGGTGGGCTATATCCTTAATTCAGCGGGGGTTGGGAAGGGGCTTTAGGGAGCTCTGGTCGTCGGAAATGGGAACATTCTTTACGAGGGTCCTCTTGTGCCCGGTGGGAGGCTCTGGTCAAGCACTGCCCTAAAATAACAAGAAATGCCAGTGTGGCATGCGTGAAATAATCATGGGGGCGGTGGGCTATAGCCTTTGGTCCCACGGGGGTTGGGAAAGGTGTTTGGGGGCTCACAGTGCGTCGGAAATGGGTACAGTCTTTTCGAGGGTCCTAGTGTGCCCGATGGGAGGCTACAGTCAGAGGCACACGCCCTAAAATGGCAAAAATGCCCATGGCGCACAGGAAATAGTCACTTGAGGCCGGTGGGCTATAAGTGCAGTCTGATGCGGGGGTTGGGGAGGGGTTTGGGGCTCACAGTGAGTCGGAAATGGGTACAGTCTTTTCGAGGGTCCTCGTGTGCCAGTGGGAGGATCTGATCAGAGCCTGCCCTAAAATGGTAAGAAATGCCCAGTAGCGCCAGAAATAATCACGGAGGCGGTGGGCTATAGACTTCAGTCATGAGGTTGGGGGGTTTGGGGGGCTCAGTGCGTCGGAAATGGGTGCAGTCTTTTCGGTCCTCGTGTACCCAGTGGGAGGCTCACGGTGAGCCTACCCTAAAATGGCAAAGAAATGTCAAGCAGCGCGTGAAATAATCGCCGAGGCAGGTGGGCTATAACTGGCTCTCGGGGATTAGGGAGGGGCGTTCGGGGATTACAGGTCGGAAATGAGTACAGTCTTTTGAGGGTCTCAGCGTGCCCGGTGGGAGAGCTACAGTCAGGAGCCTGCCCTAAAATGGCAAGAAATGCCAGTAGCTTGTGCGTGAAATAGTCGTCGAGGCGGTGGGCTATAGCCTTTGGTCTGCTGAGGTTGGGGAGGGTGTCGGAAATGGGTAAAGTCTTTTCGAGGGTCTCGTGTGCCCGTGGGAGGCTACGGTCAGGAGGCCTGCCCTACAATGACAAGAAATGCCCAGTGGCGCAGCCGCGTGAAATAGTCACGAGGCGGTGGGCTATGTGCTGGTCCATGAGGGGTGGGGGGGGGGTTTTGGGGGGCTCTGGTCATCAGAAATGGGTACGGTCATTTCGAGGGTCCTCGTGTGCCCATTGGGAGGCTACGTCAGAAGCCTGCACTAAAATGGCAAGAAATGCCCATGACATAGGCGTGAAATAATCGTCGAGGCGGTGGGCTATAGCCTGGTCTGCGGGGGTTGGGGAGGGGCGTAGGAAATGGGTCAAGTCAATTCGAGGGTCCTCGTGTGCCCCGTGGGAGGCTACGGTCAGAGGCCTGCCCTACAATGACAAGAAATGCCCAGCGGCGCAGCGCGTGAAATAGTCACCGAGGCCGGTGGGCTATAGCCTTTGGTCCGCGGGGGTTGGGGAGGGGGTTTCGGGGGCTCTGGTCGTCAGAAATGGGTACCGTCTTTTCAAGGGTCCTCGTGTGCCCAGTGGGAGGCTACGGTCAGAAGACTGCCCTAAAATGGCAAGAAATGCCTAGTGGCGTAGCGCGTGAAATAGTCTTAGAGGCAGTGGGCTATGTGCTGGTCCACAGGGGTTGGGGAGGGGTTTCGGGGGCTCACGGTGCGTGGGAAATGGGTGCAGATCTTTCGAAGGTCCTCGTGTGCCTAGTGGGAGGCTACGGTCAGAAGCCTGCCCTAAAATAACAGAAATGCCAATGAGCAGCGCGTGAAATAGTCACAGGCGGTGGGCTATAGCCCATGAGGTTGGGGGAGGGAGTTTGGGGCTCTGGTCGTAAGAAATGGGTACGGTCATTTCGAGGGTCCTCGTGTGCCCATTGGGATGTAATCAGAATTGCACTAAAATGGCAAGAAATGCCATGACGCGTAGCGTGAAATAGTCGTCGAGGCGGTGGGCTATAGCCTTTGGTCTCACGGGGGTTGGGGAGGCGTCTGAAATGGGTAAAGTCTATTCGAGGTACTCGTGTGCCCGTGGGAGGCTACGGTCGAGGCCTGCCCTACAATGACAAGAAATGCCATGGCCAGCGTGAAATAGTCACCGAGGCCGGTGGGCTATAGCCTTTGGTCCGCGGGGGTTGGGGAGGGGGTTTCGGGGGCTCTGGTCGTCAGAAATGGGTACCGTCTTTTCAAGGGTCCTCGTGTGCCCAGTGGGAGGCTACGGTCAGAAGACTGCCCTAAAATGGCAAGAAATGCCTAGTGGCGTAGCGCGTGAAATATTTGCCGAGGCCGGTGGGCTATAGCCTTTGGTCCACGGGGGTTGGGGAGGGGGTTTGAGGGGCTCACAGTCGTGGGAAATGGAGTGCAGTCTTTCGAAGGTCTCGTGTGCCAGTGGGAGGCTCACAGTCAAGCACCTTTAAAATAACAAGAAATGTGCAGCGCGGTAGCGCGTGAAATAATCGCCCGAGGCCGGTGGGCTGTGGCTCTCGGGGATTAGGGAGGGCGTTAGGGGCTCTGGAGTCTGAAATGGGTACAGTCTTTTAGAGGGTCCTCGCGTGCAGTGGGAGAGCTACGGTCAGGGGCCTTACTAAAATGGCAAGAAATGCCAATGGCGCGTAGCGTGAAATGGTCGTCGAGGCCGGTGGGCTATGTGCTTTGGTCTGCGGGGGTGGGGAGGGCGTCGGGAAATGGGTAAAGTCTTTTCGATGGTCCTCGTGTGCCCGTGGGAGGCTCTGATCAGAGGCACGCCCTACAATGACAAGAAATGCCAAGTGGCGGCGCGTGGAAATAGTCACAAGGCGGTGGGCTATAACTGGTCCTTGAGGGGTTGGGGAGGGGTTTCGGGGGTTACTGGTGGTCAGAAATGGGTACAAATCTTTTGAAGGGTCCTCGTGTGCCCGGTGGGAGGCTCACGGTCAGGCGCCCTAAAATGGCAAGAAATGCCTAGTGGCGTAGCGCGTGAAATATTTGCAGGCCGGTGGGCTATAGCCTTTGGTCCACGGGGGTTGGGGAGGGGGTTTCGGGGGCTCTGGTCGTCGGAAATGGGTACAGTCTTTACGAGGGTCCTCGTGTGCCCAGTGGGAGGCTACGGTCAGAAGCCTGCCCTAAAATGGCAAGAAATTCCCATGGCCAATGCGCGTGAAATAATCACCGGCGCGGTGGGCTATATAGCCTTTGGTCCTTGAGGGTTGGGGAGGGGTTTGGGGCTCAGTGGTCAGAAATGGGTCAGTCATTCGAGGGTCCTCGTGTGCCCATTGGGAGGCTCGTCAAGCACTGCACTAAAATGGCAAGAAATGTGACATGGCAGCGTGAAATAGTCGTCGAGGCGGTGGGCTATAGCCTTTGGTCTCTGCGGGGGTTGGGAGGCGTGGGAAATGGGTAAAAGTCTTTGAGGGTCCTCGTGTGCCCGTGGGAGGCTCTGAGTCAGAGGCACTGCCTACAATGACAAGAAATGCCTTAGCATGGCGTGAAATAGTCACCGAGGCGGTGGGCTATAGCCCTGGTCCGGGGTTGGGAGGGGTTTCGGGGGCTCAGTGCGTCAGAAATGGGTGCAAATCTTTCAAGGGTCCTCGTTTGCACGTGGGAGGCTACGGTCAGAAGCATGCCCTAAAATGGCAAGAAATGTCAGCCGGGCGCAGCGTGAAATAATCGCCGAGGCGGTGGGCTATAGCCTTTGGCTCTCGGGGATTGAGGCGTTGAGGCTCTGGAGTCTGAAATGGGTACAGTCTTTTGAGGTCCTCGTGTGAGTGGGAGGCTCTGGTCAGGGGCCTGCCACAAAATGGCAAGAAATGCCAGTAGCCCAGCGTGAAATAGTCGTCGAGGCGGTGGGCTATAGCCTTTGGTCTCTGGGGTTGGGGAGGCGTCGGAAATGGGTAAAGTCTTTTAGGGGGTCCTCGTGTGCCCGGTGGGGGGCTACGGTCAGAGCCTGCCCTACAATGACAAGAAATGCCAGTAGCCGCGTGAAATAATCACAAGGCGGTGGGCTATAACCACTGGTCCATGAGGGGTTGGGAGGGGTTTGGGGTTCTGGTCGTCGAAATGGAGTGCAGTCTTTTCGAGGGTCCTCGTGTGCCTAGTGGGAGGCTGCAGTCAGAAGCCTGCCCTAAAATAACAAGAAATGCCAGTAGGCGCAACAGGAAATAGTCACTTGAGGCCGGTGGGCTATAGCCTTTAGTCCCAGCAGGGTAGGGAGGGTTTGGGGGCTCACAGGTGTCGGGAAATGGGTATAGTCTTTTCGAGGGTCCTCGTGTACGTGGGAGGATCTGGTCAGGCCTGCCTAAAATGGTAAAATGCCCAATGGCGCCTGTGAGAAATAATCCACAGGCGGTGGGCTATAGCCTTTAGTCCCTTGAGGGGTTGGGGGGTTTCGGGGGCTCAGTGGGTTGGAAATGGAGTGCAGTCTTTTCGAGGGTCTCGTGTACCCGGTGGGAGGCTACGGTCAGAGCACATACCACTAAATGTGAGAAATGTCAGTGGCCGCGTGGAAATAATCATGAGGCAGTGGGCTATAACTGGCTCTCGGGGATTAGGGAGGCGTTCGGGGATTACAGGTGGAAATGGGTACAGTCTTTTGAGGTCCTCGCGTGCCCAGTGGGAGGCTCTGGTCAGGGCCTGCACTAAAATGGCAGAAATGCCAATGACATGGCAGCGTGAAATAGTCGTCGAGGCCGGTGGGCTATGGCCTGGTCTGCAGAGGGGTTGGGGAGGCGTGGAAATGGGTAAGAATCTTTTCGAGGGTCCTCGTGTGCCCGTGGGAGGCTGAGTCAGAGGCCTGCCCTACAATGATAGAAATGCCCAGTGGCCAGCGCGTGAAATAGTCACAGGCCGGTGGGCTATAGCCTTTAGTCATGAGGGGTTGGGGAGGGGTTTGAGGGCTCTGGTCGTCGAGAAATGGGTGCAAATCTTTTCAAGGGTCCTCGTGTGCCCAGTGGGAGGCTACAGGTCAGAAGCGCCTAAAATGGCAAGAAATGCCTAGTGGCGTAGCGCGTGAAATATTTGCCGAGGCCGGTGGGCTATAGCCTTTGGTCCACGGGGGTTGGGGAGGGTTTGGGGCTCTGGTGCGTAGGAAATGGGTAGAGTCTTTCGAAGGTCTCGTGTGCCAGGTGGGAGGCTACTGGTCGAGCGCCCTAAAATTACAAGAAATGCCAGTGGCCTTGGCGCGTGGAAATAGTCACGAGGGCAGTGGGCTATGCTGGTCCATGAGGGTTGGGGAGGGTTTGGGGCTCTGGTCGTCAGAATGGGTATGGTCATTTCGAGGGTCCTCGTGTGCCCATTGGGAGGCTCGTCAGAGCACACACTAAAATAACAAGAAATGCCAATGACAGTAGCGTGAAATAGTCGTCGAGGCCGGTGGGCTATAGCCTTTGGTCTCGGGGTTGGGAGGCGTGGAAATGGTTAAAGTCTTTCCGAGGGTCCTCGTGTGCCCGTGGGAGAACTCACAGTCAGGCACGCCCTACAATGACAAGAAATGCCCAATGGCCTTGTGCGTGGAAATAATCACGAGGCGGTGGGCTATAGCCTGGTCCCATGGGGGTTGGGGAGGGTTTGAGGGCTCTGGTCGTCGAGAAATGGGTGCAAATCTTTTCAAGGGTCCTCGTGTGCCCGGTGGGAGGCTCAGTCGGCGCCTAAAATGGCAAGAAATGCCTAGTGGGCGTGGCGTGAAATATTGCGAGGCAGGTGGGCTATAGCGTTTGGTCCCACGGGGGTTGGGAGGGGTTTGGGGCTCTGGTCGTGGGAAATGGGTACAGTCTTTCCGAAGGTCTCGTGTGCCAGTGGGAGGCTACTGGTCAGGAAGCAGGCCCTAAAATGGCAAGAAATGTGCAGCGGCGCAGCGCGTGAAATAGTCGCCGAGGCCGGTGGGCTATAGCCTTTGGCTCTCGGGGATTGGGGAGGGGCGTTCGGGGGCTCTGGAGTCTGAAATGGGTACAGTCTTTTTGAGGGTCCTCGCGTGCCCAGTGGGAGGCTACGGTCAGGGCCTGCCCTAAAATGGCAAGAAATGCCCAGCGGCGCAGCGCGTGAAATAGTCGTCGAGGCCGGTGGGCTATAGCCTTTGGTCTGCGGGGGTTGGGGAGGGGCGTCGGAAATGGGTAAAGTCTTTTCGAGGGTCCTCGTGTGCCCCGTGGGAGGCTACGGTCAGAGGCCTGCCCTACAATGACAAGAAATGCCCAGCGGCGCAGCGCGTGAAATAGTCACCGAGGCCGGTGGGCTATAGCCTTTGGTCCGCGGGGGTTGCGGAAGGTGTTTCGGGGACTCTGGTCGTCGGAAATGGGTACAGTCTTTTCGAGGGTCCTCGTGTGCCCAGTGGGAGGCTACGGTCAGGCACATGCCATAAAATAACAAGAAATGCCCAGGCGTGGCGCGTCAAATAATCATGAGGCAGTGGGCTATGGCTTTAGTCCACAGGGTTAGGGAAAAGGTGTTTGAGGGCTCAGTGGTCAGGAAATGGGTACAGTCTTTTGAGGGTCCTCGTGTGCAGTGGGAGGCTACAGTCAGGCCTGCCTAAAATGGCAAGAAATGCCATGGCGCAACAGGAAATAGTCACGAGGCCGGTGGGCTATAGCCTTTGGTCATGAGGGGGAGTGGGGAGGGTTTGAGGCTCAGTCGTGGAAATGGGTCCAGTCTTTTCGAGGTTCCTCGTGTGCCCGGTGGGAGGATACGGTCAGAGCCTGCCCTAAAATGGTAAGAAATGCCATGGCCGCCTTGTGCAGCAGGAAATAGTCCACGGAGGCGGTGGGCTATGTAATACCTCATGAGGGGTTGGGGGGGTTTGAGGGGGCTCACTGGTGCGTGAGAAATGGGTACAGTCTTTTCGAGGTCCTCGTGTACCCAGTGGGAGGCTCTGTCAGGAAGCCTGCCCTAAAATAGCAAGAAATGTCATGGCATGGCGTGGAAATAATCATGAGGCAGTGGGCTATAAGCCTTTGGCTCTCGGGGGATTAGGGAGGCGTTCGGGATTCTGAGTCAGGAAATGGGTGCAGTCTTTGAGGGTCCTCGCGTGCCCGGTGGGAGGCTCTGATGGGGCCTGCCCTAAAATGGCAAGAAATGCCAGTGGCCTTGTGGGTGAAATAATCGTCGAGGCAGGTGGGCTATGGCCTTTGGTCTGCGGGGTTGGGGAGGCGTCGGAAATGGGTAAAGTCTTTTCGAGGGTCCTCGTGTGCCCGTCAGGGAGGCTTCTGATCAGAGGCCTGCCTAAAATGGCAAGAAATGGTCAGCGGTGGCGCGTCAAATAATCGCCCGAGGCGGTGGGCTATAGCCTTTGGTCCATGAGGGTTGGGAAGGTGTTTGAGACTCAGTGGGTGGAAATGGGTACAGTCTTCTGAGGGTCCTCGTGTTCCCAGTGGGAGGCTCTGAGTCAGAGCCTGCCCTGCAATGACAAGAAATGCCATTGGCCTTGGCGCGCGTGAAATAGTCACAGGGCCGGTGGGCTATAACGCTGAGTCCCTTGGGGGTTGTGGAGGGGGTTTCGGGGCTCTGTCGTCAGAAATGGGGCAGTCATTTCGAGGGTCCTCGTGTGCCCATTGGGAGGCTCGTCGAAGCCACACACTAAAATAATAAAATGCTTGATGACCATGGCCGCGTGAAATAATCGTCGGGCGGTGGGCTGCATTTTAGTCCATGAGGTTGGGAGGAAGTTACAGGGCTCTGGGGCGTCGGAAATGGGTACAGTCTTTTGAAGGTCCTCGTGTGATGGGAGGCTCTGGTCAGAGCTGCCCTAAAATGGCAAGAAATGCCAGTAGCATGGCAGCGTGAAATAGTCACCGAGGCCGGTGGGCTATAGCCTTTGGTCCGCGGGGGTTGGGGGGGGTTTCGGGGGCTCTGGTCGTCAGAAATGGGTACCGTCTTTTCGAGGGTCCTCGTGTGCCCAGTGGGAGGCTACGGTCAGAAGCCTGCCCTAAAATGGCAAGAAATGCCCAGCGGCGCGTCAAATAGTCATGAGGCGGTGGGCTATAAGCCTTTAGTCCTTGAGGTTGGGAATGTGTTTGGGGCTCTGGGACGTCGGAAATTGGTACAGTCTTTTCGAGGTCTCGTGTGCCCAGTGGGAGGCTCTGGTCAGAGGCTGCCTAAAATGGCAAGAAATGCCTTAGCCATGGCCTTGTAGCGTGAAATAATCGCCGAGGCGGTGGGCTATAACTTTAGTCTCTGCAGGGGTTGGGGAGGCGTGAGAATGGGTAAAGTCTTTCGAGGGTCCTTGTGTTCCCGTGGGAGGCTCTGGTCAGGAGGCCTGCCCTAAAATGACAAGAAATGCCAGGCGCAGCGCGTGAAATAGTCACGAGGCGGTGAGCTATAGCCTTTGGTCCTTGAGGGGTTGGGGAGGGAGTTTGGGGCTCTGAGTCGTCGAGAAATGGGTCTGGTCTTTTCGAGGGTCCACGTATGCACGGTGGGAGGCTGGTCGAAGCCTGCCCTAAAATGGCAAGAAATGCCCTCTGGCGTGGCGCGTCAAATAATCATGGGGCGGTGGGCTATAACTGGTCATGGGGGTTGGGAGGGGTTTCGGGGCTCACAGTGCGTCGAGAAATGGGTACCGTCTTTTCAAGGGTCTCGTGTGCCCGGTGGGAGCCTCTGGTCAGAGGCCTGCCTAAAATGGCAAGAAATGCCAGCCAGTAGCAGCTGCAAAGCATTGAGGCGGTGGGCTATAGCATTTAGTCATGAGGGTTGGGGAGGAAGTTACAGGGCTCTGCAGGCGTGGGAAATGGGTCAGTCTTTTAGGGTCCTCCACATGCCACAATGGGAGGCTACTGATCAGAAGCACTGCCCTAAAATAGCAGAAATGCCCAGCAGCCTTGGCGTGAAATAGTCGCCTAGGCAGGTGGGCTATAGCCTTTGGTCCACGGGGGTTGGGGAGGGGGTTTCGGGGGCTCTGGTCGTCGGAAATGGGTACAGTCTTTTCGAAGGTTGTCGTGTGCCCAGTGGGAGGCTCTGGGTCAGAAGCACACCTAAAATAATGGCAAGACATGCCAGTAGCGTAGCTCATGAAATAAGTCGCGGGCGGTGGGCTATAGCCTTTGGTCAGGGGTTGGGGAGGGCGTTCGGGGTCTCAGGCATCAGATTGGGTAAAGTCTTTTCGAGGGTCCTCGTGTGCCCAGTGGGAGGCTACGGTCAGAGGCCTGCCCTAAAATGGCAAGAAATGCCCAGCGGCGCAGCACGGGAAATAGTCTCGGAGGCCGGTGGAATATAGCCTTTGGTCCGCGGGGGTTGGGGAGGGGGTTTAGGGGGCTCTTGTCGTCGGAAATGGGTACAGTCTTTACGAGGGTCCTCGTGTGCCCAGTGGGAGGCTACGGTCAGAAGCCTGCCCTAAAAAATGGCAGAAAATGTCAGCGGCACAGGCGTGAAATAGTCGCCGAGGCGGTGGGCTATAGGGGTTGGCGAGGGCGTTGGGGGGCTCTGGATTGAGAAATGGGTACAGTATTTTCGAAGGTCGTCAGCGTGATGGGAGCTCTGAGTCAGGGGCCTGCCCTAAAATGGCAAGAAATCCCCAGTGGCGCAGCGCGTGAAATAGTCGCCGAGGCGGGTGGGCTATCGCCTTTGGTCTCTGAGGGTTGGGGAGGCGTCGGAAATGGGTAAGAAGTCTTTTGAGGTCCTCATGTGCCCGTGAGCTACTGAGTCAAGGCACACCTGCCCTAAAATGGCAAGAAATGCCCAGCGTAGCGATCAAATAGTCGCGAGGCGGTGGGCTATAGCCTTTAGTCCCATGAGGTTGGGGAAAGGTGTTTGGAGGCTCACAGGCGTCGGGAAATGGGTACAGTCTTTTCGAGGTCCTCACTGTGCCTGTGGGAGGCTCTGATCGAGCCTGCCCTAAAATAAGAAATGCCCAACAACATAGCGCGTGAAATAGTCATGCCCGGGCAGTGGGCTATGTGCCTTTGGTCACAGGGGGTTGGGGAGGGGTTTGGGGGCTCACAGTGGTCGTCGGAAATGGGTACAGTCTTTTCTTTGAAGGTTTCGTGTGCCAGTGGGAGGCTACAGTCAGAAGCACCTAAAATAACAAGACATGCCAATGGCCTTAGCGTGAAATAATCATGAGGCAGTGGGCTATAGCCTAGTCCATGAGGGTTGGGAGGGGCGTTCGGGGTCTGGGCATGTGGGTAAAAGTCTTTTCGAGGTCCTCGTCTGAGTGGGAGGCTACGGTCGAGCCTGCCTAAAATGGCAAGAAATGCCAATGGCGCAACAGGAAATAGTCCACGGAGGCAGTGGACTACTGTGCTTTAGTCCCTTGAGGGGTTGGGGAGGGTTTCGGTGGCTCACAGTGGGTGGGAAATGGAGTACAGTCTTTATGAGGGGTCCTCGTGTGCCCGGTGGGAGGCTACGGTCGGAAGCACACTAAAATGGCAAGAAATGTCCAGCAGCCTGAGGCGTGAAATAGTCGCCGAGGGCCGGTGGGCTATAGCCTTTGGCCTCGGGGTTAGGGAGGGCGTTCGGGGCTCTGGATTGAGGAAATGGGTACAATCTTTTGAGGTCTCATGGAGCCCAGGTGGGAGGCTACTGAGTCAGGGCACTGCCCTAAAATAACAAGAAATGCCAGCCATGGCCAACGTGAAATAATCGCCTAGGCGGTGGGCTAACCTTTAGTCCACAGGGGGTTGGGAGGGGGTTTGAGGGCTCACAGTGCATCGGAAATGGGTACAGTCTTTTCGAAGGTTTCGTGTGCTTGATGGGAGGCTCTGATTGAAGCACACTAAAATAAAGACATGCCCATGTAGTAGCGTGGGAAATAATCATGAGGCGGTGGGCTATAGCCTTTGGTCCTTGAGGGTTGGGGAGGGGCGTTGAGGTCTCTGGGCATGGAATTGGGTAAGAATCTTTTGAGGTCCTCGTGTGCCCGATGGGAGGCTACAGTTAGAGGCCTGCCCTAAAATGGCAAGAAATGACCAGCCCAGCAGGAAATAATCACGGAGGCAGTGGACTATAGCCTTTGGTCCTTGAGGGGTTAGGGAGGGGTTTAGGGGGCTCAGTCGGCGGAAATGGGTACAGTCTTCTGAGGGTCCTCGTGTGCCCATGGCCTTGTGCGTGAAATAGTCGCCCGAGGCAGTGGGCTATAGCCTTTGGCCCTCGGGGTTGGAGGAGGGGGGGCATTCGGGGGCTCTGGATTGGAAATGGGTACAGTCTTCGAGGGTCCTCGCGTGCCCAGTGGGAGGCTCTGATGCAGGCCTGCCCTAAAATGGCAAGAAATGCCCAGGCGCATGCGTGAAATAAGTCGCCAAGGCCGGTGGGCTATGTGCTGGTCTGCGGGGTTGGGAGGCGTCGGGAATGGGTAAAGTCTTTTAGGGTCCTCGTGTGCCCGTGGGAGGCTCAGTCAGAGGCCTACCTAAAATGGCAAGAAATGTCCAAGCAGTAGCGTGAAATAATCGCCGAGGCCGGTGGCCTAAAAGCCTGGTCCCGGGGGTTGGGAGGAAGTTACTGGGGCTCTGGGCATCGGAAATGGGTACAGTCTTTTAGAGGGTCCTGGTGTGCACAGTGGGAGGCAACGGTCAGAGGCATGCCCTAAAATGGCACGAAATGCCAGTGGCGCAACACAGGAAATAGTCATTGAGGCGGTGGGCTATAGCATTTAGTCCATGAGGGGTTGGGAGGGAAGTTCTGAGGGCTCACAGGCGTCGGAAATGGGTACAGTCTTTTGAAGGTCCTCGTGTGCCCGGTGGGAGGCCTCAGTCAGGCTGCCCTAAAATGGCAAGAAATGCCAGTAGCGCAGCCGTGGAAATAATCATGAGGCGGTGGGCTATATGCCTGGTCTGCGGGGTTGGGGAGGGGTTTGGGGGCTCACAGTCGTCGGAAATGGGTACAGTCTTTTGAAGGTTTCGTGTGTGCCAGGTGGGAGGCTCTGACGGTCAGAAGCACATGCCTAAAATGTAGGACATGCTTGCCAGGCGCATAGCGTGAAATAATCATGAGGCGGTGGGCTATATAGCCTTTAGTCCAGCAGGGGGTTGGGGAAGGTGTTTGGGGCTCTGGTCGTCGAAATGGGTACAGTCTTCTGATGGTCCTCGTGTTCCCGTGGGAGGCTACGGTCAGAAGCTTTGCCCTAAAATAACAAGAAAATGTCAGTGGCGCCATGGCGTGAAATAATCGCCAGGGCGGTGGCCTAGAGCCTTTGGTCATGAGGGGTTGGGAGGAAGTTCAGAGGCTCTGGGCATCGGAAATGGGTACAGTCTTTTGAGGGTCCTCGTGTGCCCGGTGGGAGGCAGCAGTCAGAGGCTGCCCTAAAATGGCAAGAAATGCCAATGGCGCAACAGGAAATAGTCATTGAGGCGGTGGGCTATAGCATTTGGTCATGAGGGTTGGGAGGAAGTTACAGGGCTCAGGCGTCGGAAATGGGTACAGTCTTTGAAGGTCTCGTGTGCCCAGTGGGAGGCTACTGGTCAGAGGGCTGCCCTAAAATGGCAAGAAATGCCAGAGCATGGCGATGAAATAATCGCCCATGGGGCAGGTGGGCTATAGCCTGGTCTGCGGGGTTGGGGAGGGGTTTGGGGGCTCTGGTCGTGAAATGGGTACAGTCTTTTGAAGGTTTCGTAATGTGCCGGTGGGAGGCTCACGGTCAGAAGCCTGCCCTAAAATAGCAAGACATGCCCATGGCCAGTAGCGCGTGAAATAATCATGCCGGTGGGCTATGCCTGGTCATGAGGGTTGGGGAAGGTGTTTGGGGGCTCTGGTCGTGGGAAATGGGTACAGTCTTCTGATGGTCCTCGTGTTCCCAGTGGGAGGCTCTGGTCAGAAGCACGCCCTAAAATGTGAAATGTCAGCGGCGCGTGCGTGAAATAATCGCCGAGGCAGTGGCCTAGAGCCTTTGGTCCATGAGGTTGGGGAGGAAGTTAAGGGCTCTGGGCATGGAAATGGGTACAGTCTTTTGAGGGTCTCGTGTGCCCAGTGGGAGAACAGCAGTCGAGGCCTGCCCTAAAATGGCAAGAAATGCCAGCGCGCAACACAGGAAATAGTCATTGAGGCGGTGGGCTATAGCATTTAGTCCATGAGGGTTGGGGAGGGAAGTTACAGGGCTCTGGGCGTCGGAAATGGGTGCAGTCTTTTCGAAGGTCCTCGTGTGCCCGGATGGGAGGCTCTGGTCAGGAGGGCTGCCCTAAAATGGCAAGAAATGCCCAGCCAGGCATGGCGTGGAAATAGTCATGAGGCGGTGGGCTATGTGCTGGTCTGCGGGGGTTGGGAGGGGTTTGGGGGCTCAGTGCGTCGGAAATGGAGTGCAGTCTTTTCGAAGGTTTTCGTGTGCCCAGTGGGAGGCTACGGTCGAGAAGCACTGCCCTAAAATGGCAAGACATGCCAATGGCCTTGTGCGTGAAATAATCGCCCAAGACCGGTGGGCTATAGCCTTTGGTCCTTGAGGGTTAGGGAGGGCGTTCGGGTCTCACAGGCATCGAATTGGGTAAAAGTCTTCGAGGTCTCGTGTGCCCAGTGGGAGAGCTACTGATTTAGAGCCTGCCCTAAAATGGCAAGAAATGACCAGCCAGCGCCTTGCAGGAAATAGTCACAGGCCGGTGGACTATAGCTTTGGTCCCATGAGGAGTTAGGGAGGGTTTAGGGGGCTCTGGTCGGCGGAAATGGGTACAGTCTTCTGAGGGTCTCGTGTGCCCAATGGCGTAGCGTGAAATAATCGCCAGGGCGGTGGGCTATATTGCCTTGGCCCTCGGGGTTGGGAGAGGGGCATTAAGTGGGCTCTGGATTCGGAAATGGGTACAGTCTTTTGAGGGGTCTCGCGTGCCCGATGGGAGGCTCTGGATGCGGGCATGCCCTAAAATGGCAAGAAATGCCAGTGGCCAGTGGCAGCGTGAAATAGTCGCCAAGGCCGGTGGGCTATAGCCTTTGGTCTGCGGGGGTTGGGGAGGGGCGTCGGAAATGGGTAAAGTCTTTTCGAGGGTCCTCGTGTGCCCCGTGGGAGGCTACGGTCAGAGGCCTGCCCTAAAATGGCAAGAAATGGTCAGCGGCGTAGCGCGTCAAATAGTCGCCGAGGCCGGTGGGCTATAATGCTTTGGTCCCATGAGGTTGGGAAGGTGTTTGGGGGCTCACAGTGGTCGGAAATGGGTACAGTCTTCTGATGGTCCTCGTGTTCCCAGTGGGAGGCTCTGATCAGGAAGCCTGCCCTAAAATGTGAGAAATGTCCAGCGTAGTGCGCGTGAAATAATCGCCGGGCGGTGGCCTAGAGCCTTTGGTCATGAGGGTTGGGGAGGAAGTTACAGAGGGCTCAGGCATGGGAAATGGGTACAGTCTTTTGGGGGTCTCGTGTTGTGCAGTGGGAGGAACAGCGGTCAGGAGGCCTGCCATAAAATGGCAAGAAATGCCAGTAGCGCAACACGGAAATAGTCATTGAGGCGGTGGGCTATAGCATTTGGTCAGCGGGGTTGGGGAGGAAGTTACAGGGCTCAGGCGTCAGGGAAATGGAGTCTGAGTCTTTTGAAGGTCCTCGTGTGCCAGTGGGAGGCTCTACGGTCAGAGGCTGCCTAAAATGGCAAGAAATGCCCAGTGGCCAGCGCGTGGAAATAGTCAGCCGAGGCAGTGGGCTATAGCTGAGTCTCTGGGGAGTTGGGGGAGGGGTTTGGGGCTCACAGTGCGTCGGAAATGGGTGCAAATCTTTTCGAGGGTCCTCGTGTGAGTGGGAGGCTACGGTCAGAAGCCTGCCCTAAAATAAAGAAAATGCCAGTAGCGCGTCAAATAATCGCCGAGGCGGTGGGCTATATGCTAGTCCAGCGGGGTTGGGGAGAATGTGTTTGGGGCTCTGAGTCGTGGAAATGGGTACAGTCTTCGAGGGTCCTCGTGTGTGATGGGAGGCTACGGTTAGAGGCCTGCCTAAAATGTGAAAATGACCAGCCAGCGCAGGAAATAGTCCACAGGCAGTGGACTATAGCCTTTGGTCCATGAGGGGTTAGGGAGGGGTTTAGGGGCTCACAGTCGTGGCGAGAATGGAGTCTGATCTTCTGAGGGTCCTCGTGTGCCCAATGGCCTGTGATGAAATAGTCGCCGAGGGCGGTGGGCTATAGCCTTTATTGGCCTCGGGGTTAGGGAGGGGCATTAAGTGGGCTCTGGATTGAGAAATGGGTACAGTCTTTTCGAGGGTCTCGCGTGCTTGATGGGAGGCTCTGATCTGGGCATGCCTAAAATGTGGAAATGCTTGTGGCGCAGCGTGATGAAATAGTCGCCAAGGCAGTGGGGCTGTGCCCGCTGATGCGGGTTGGGGAGGGGCGTCGGGAATGGGTAAAGTCTTTTCGAGGGTCTCGTGTGCCCGTGGGAGGCTCGGTCAGGAGGCCTGCCCTAAAATGGCAAGAAATGGTCAGCAGCGTGGCGTAGCGTCAAATAATCATGAGGCCGGTGGGCTATAGCCTTTGGTCCATGAGGGGTTGGGAAAGGTGTTTCGGGGCTCACTGGTGGTCGGAAATGGGTACAGTCTTCATGGTCCTCGTGTTTCCCAGTGGGAGGCTACGGTCAGGAAGCCTGCCTAAAATAACAGAAATGTCCAGCGTGGCAGCGCGTGAAATAATCGCTTGAGGCGGTGGCCTAGAGCCTTTGGTCCCATGAGGGGTTGGGAGGAAGTTCAGGGCTCAGGCATGAGGAAATGGGTACAGTCTTTTGAGGGTCTCGTGTGCCCAGTGGGAGGCAGCAGTCAGAGGCCTGCCTAAAATGGCAGAAATGCCAATGGCGCAACAGGAAATAGTCATTGAGGCAGTGGGCTATAGCATTTAGTCAGGGGTTGGGAGGGAAGTTACAGGGCTCACAGGCGTCGGAAATGAGTCAGTCTTTTGAAGGTCCTCGTGTGCCCGGTGGGAGGCCTCTGATCAGGAGGGCTGCCTAAAATGGCAAGAAATGCCAGCGCTGGCGCGTGAAATAATCGCTTGAGGCCGGTGGGCTAAAGCCTTTGGTCTGAGGGGTTGGGAGGGGTTTGAGGGCTCACGGTCGTCAGAAATGGGTGCAAATCTTTACGAGGGACCTCGTGTGCCCAGAGGGAGGCAACGGTCAAGCCTGCCCTAAAATATGGCAAGAAATGCCAGTGGGCGTCAAATAGTCGCCGAGGCCGGTGGGCTATAGCCTTTGGTCCGCGGGGTTGGGGAATGTGTTTCGGGGGCTCTGGTCGTCGGAAATGGGTACAGTCTTTTCGAGGGTCCTCGTGTGCCCAGTGGGAGGCTACGGTCAGAGGGCTGCCCTAAAATGGCAAGAAATGCCCAGCGGCGCAGCTCGTGAAATAGTCGCCGAGGCCGGTGGGCTATAGCCTTTGGTCTGCGGGGTTTGGGGAGGGGCGTCGGAAATGGGTAAAGTCTTTCGAGGGTCCTTGTGTTCCCCGTGGGAGGCTACGGTCAGAGGCCTGCCCTAAAATGACAAGAAATGCCCAGTGGCGCAGCGCGTTAAATAGTCACCGAGGCCGGTGAGCTATGTGCTGGTCCATGAGGGGTTGGGAGGGAGTTTGAGGGGCTCAGTGCGTCAGGAAATGGGTCAGTCTTCGAGGTCCACGTATGCCCAGTGGGAGTCTACGGTTGAAGCCTGCCTAAAATGGCAAGAAATGCCCTGGCGTGGCGCGTCAAATAGTCAGCAGGCGGTGGGCTATAGCCTTTGGTCATGAGGGTTGGGGAGGGGTTTGGGGCTCTGGTGGGTCAGAAATGGGTGCGTCTTTTCAAGGGTCCTCGTGTGCCCAGTGGGAGCCTCTGTCAGGAGGCACGCCCTAAAATGGCAAGAAATGCCAATGGCCCAGCAAGAAATAGTCATTGAGGCGGTGGGCTATAGCATTTAGTCATGAGGTTGGGGAGGAAGTTACAGGGCTCACAGGCGTCGGGAAATGGGTGCAGTCTTTTCGAGGGTCCTCACATGTGCCACAATGGGAGGATCTGATCGAGCCTTGCCCAAAATAACAGAAATGCCCAGTAGCGTGAAATAGTCGCCTAGGCCGGTGGGCTATAGCCTTTGGTCCACGGGGGTTGGGGAGGGGGTTTCGGGGGCTCTGGTCGTCGGAAATGGGTACAGTCTTTTCGAAGGTTTTCGTGTGCCCAGTGGGAGGCTACGTCAGAAGCCTGCCCTAAAATGGCAAGACATGCCCAGCGGCGTAGCTCATGAAATAGTCGCCGAGGCCGGTGGGCTACAGCCTTTGGTCCGGGGGGTTGGGGAGGGGCGTTCGGGGTCTCTGGGCATCGGAATTGGGTAAAGTCTTTTCGAGGGTCCTCGTGTGCCCAGTGGGAGGCTATGGTCAGAGGCCTGCCCTAAAATGGCAAGAAATGCCCAGCGGCGCAGCACGGGATATAGTCACGGAGGCCGGTGGGATATAGCCTTTGGTCCGCGGGGGTTGGGGAGGGGGTTTAGGGGGCTCTGGTCGTCGGAAATGGGTACAGTCTTTACGAGGGTCCTCGTGTGCCCAGTGGGAGGCTACGGTCGAGCCTGCCCTAAAATGGTGAAATGTCAGCACACAGGCGTGAAATAGTCGCCATGGCGGTGGGCTATGTGCTGGCCCTCGGGGGTTAGGGAGGGCGTTCGGGAGCTCTGGATTAGGAAATGGGCACACTCTTTTCGAGGGTCCTCATGGGCCCAGTGGGAGGCTATGGTCAGAGGCCTGCCCTAAAATGTGAGAAATGCCAGCCATGGCGTGAAATAATCGCCCGAGGCGGTGGGCTATAGCCTTTGGTCTCTGCGGGGGTTGGGAGGAGGCGTCGAGAAATGGGTAAAGTCTTTTCGAGGTCTCGTGTGCCCGTGGAAGGCTACAGTCAGAGCCTACCTAAAATGGCAAGAAATGCAGTGGCCAGCGTCAAATAATCGCCAGGCAGTGGGCTATATAACTGGTCCCTTGAGGGGTTGGGGAAGGTGTTTGAGGGCTCAGTGTCGTGAAATGGGTTCAGTCTTCTGAGGTCCTCGTGTTCCCAGTGGGAGGCTACTGATCAGACGCACTGCCCTAAAATGGCAAGAAATGTCCATGGCCTAGCGCGTGAAATAATCGCCGAGGCCGATGGCCTAGAGCCTTTAGTCATGAGGTTGGGAGGAAGTTACAGGAGCTCTGGGCATGAGAAATGGGTACAGTCTTCTGAGGGGTCCTCGTGTGCTTGTGGGAGGCTCTGATCGAGGCCTGCCCTAAAATGGCAAGAAATATCCAGTGACACGGGCGTGAAATAGTCATGCGAGGCCGGTGGGCTATAAGCTGGCCTCGGGGTTGGGAGGGGCGTTGGAGACTCTGGATTGAAATGGGTACAGTATTTTCGAAGGTCGTCAGCGTGATGGGAGGCTCTGGTCAGGGGCCTGCCTAAAATGGCAAGAAATGCCAGTAGCAGTAGCGTGAAATAATCGCCGAGACGGTGGGCTATAGCCTTTGGTCTCTGAGGGGGTTGGGGAGGCGTCGAGAAATGGGTAAAGTCTTTTGAGGGTCCTCGTGTGCCCGTGGGAGGCTCTTGTCAGGCACTGCCCTAAAATGGCAAGAAATGCCAGCGTGTGGCGATCAAATAATCGCCGAGGCGGTGGGCTATAGCCTTTGGTCCGCGGGGGTTGGGGAAGGTGTTTCGGGTGCTCTTGGCGTCGGAAATGGGTACAGTCCTTCGAGGGTCCTCACATGCCACTGTGGGAGGCTCGATCGAGCCTGCCCTAAAATGGCAAGAAATGCTTGCCAGTGGCGTGGCAGCGTCAAATAATCGCCGAGGCGGTGGGCTATAGCCTTTGGTCATGAGGGGTTGGGGAAGGTGTTTGAGGGGCTCTTGGCGTCGGGAAATGGGTACAGTCCTTCGAGGGTCCTCACATGCCACAGCAGGAGGCTCACGATCAGGCTGCCCTAAAATAGCAAGAAATGCCAGCAACGCAGTCGTGAAATAATCGCCGAGGCGGTGGGCTATAGCTTTGGTCCCACAGGGGTTGGGGAGGGTTTGAGCTCACAGTGGTCGGAAATGGGTACAGTCTTTTGAAGGTTTTCGTGTGCCCAGTGGGAGGCTCTGGTCAGATACTGCCCTAAAATAGCAAGACATGCCAATGGCCTTGTGCGTGAGAGTATCAGCGAGGCGGTGGGCTATAGCCTTTAGTCATGGTGTTGGGGAGGGCGTTCGGGGTCTCTGGGCACGGGTGGGTAAAAGTCTTTTCGAGGTCCTCGTGTGCCCAGTGGGAGGCTACGGTCAGAGGCACTGCCTAAAATGGCAAGAAATGCCAATGTGCCCACGGAAATAGTCCACGGAGGCCGGTGGACTATAGCCTTTGGTCCCAGGGGTGGGGAGGGGTTTCGGGGCTCAGTGGGTCGGAAATGGGTACAGTCTTCTGAGGGTCTCGTGTGCCCAGTGGGAGGCTACGGTCAGCTTCCTGCCCTAAAATGGCAAGAAATGTCCAGCGGAGGCGTGAAATAGTCGCAGGCGGTGGGCTATGGCCCCTCGGGGGTTGGGAGGGGCGTTCGGGGCTCTGGATTGAAAATGGGTACAATCTTTTCGAGGTCCTCATGGAGGCCAGTGGGAGGCTCTGAGGTCAGGGCACATACAAAATGGCAAGAAATGCCCAGCCTTGTGCAGCGTGAAATAATCATGAGGCAGGTGGGCTATAGCCTTTGGTCTGCGGGGTTTGGGAGGGCGTCGGAAATGGGTAAAGTCTTTTCGAGGGTCCTCGTGTGCCCGTGGAGGCTCTGATCAGAGGCCTTCCTAAAATGGCAAGAAATGCCAGCGTGGCGCGATCAAATAGTCATCGCCGGGCGGTGGGCTATAAGTCCATGAGGGGTTGGGGATGGTGTTTCGGGGGCTCTGGTCGTCGGAAATGGGTGCAGTCTTTACGAGGGTCCTCATGTTCCCAGTGGGAGGCTACGGTTAGAAGCCTGCCCTAAAATGGCAAGAAATCCCAGTGACATGGGCGTGAAATAGTCATGAGGCGGTGGGCTATAGCCTTTAGTCTGCAGGGGTTTGGGGAGGCGTCGGAAATGGGTAAAGTCTTTTCGAGGGTCCTCATGTGCCCGTGTGAGCTACGGTCAAGGCCTGCCCTAAAATGGCAAGAAATGCCAGTGCGTGGCGCGTCAAATAATCGCCGAGGCAGTGGGCTATAGCCTTTGGTCCCATGAGGGTTGGGGAAAGGTGTTTGAGGGGCTCAGGCGTCGGAAATGGGTACAGTCTTTTCGAGGTCCTCCACATGCCACAGGAGGCTCTGATCAGAACCCTGCCCTAAAATAGCAAAAATGCCAACAACATAGCACGTGAAATAATCATGCCGAGCGGTGGGCTATAACCTTTGGTCACGGGGGTTGGGAGGGTTTGAGGGCTCAGTCGGCGGAAATGGGTACAGTCTTTTGAAGGTTTCGTGTGCCCAGTGGGAGGCTGACGGTGAGCCTGCCCTAAAATGGCAAGACATGCCAATGGCCGTGGCGTGAAATAATCAGGAGGCCGGTGGGCTATAGCCTTTGGTCCGCGGGGGTTGGGGAGGGGCGTTCGGGGTCTCTGGGCATCGGAATTGGGTAAAGTCTTTTCGAGGGTCCTCGTGTGCCCAGTGGGAGGCTATGGTCAGAGGCCTGCCCTAAAATGGCAAGAAATGACCAATGGCCAACACAGGAAATAGTCACGGAGGCGGTGGACTATAGCCTTTGGTCCCTTGAGGGTTGGGAGGGGTTTGAGGGCTCACAGTGCGTCGGAAATGGGTACAGTCTTTACGAGGGTCCTCGTGTGCCCAGTGGGAGGCTACGGTCAAGCACCTGCCTAAAATAAAGAAATGTCAGCACAGGCGTGAAATAAGTCATGAGGCAGTGGGCTATGTGCCTTGGCCCCTCGGGGGTTAGGGAGGCGTTCGGGGCTCTGGATTGGGAAATGGGTACAATCTTCGAGGGTTCTCATGGGCCCAGTGGGAGGCTACAGTCAGGGCCTGCCACAAAATGGCAAGAAATGCCAGTGCATCGCGTGAAATAGTCGCCGAGGCCGGTGGGCTATAGCCTTTGGTCTGCGGGGGTTGGGGAGGGGCGTCGGAAATGGGTACAGTCTTTTCGAGGGTCCTCGTGTGCCCCGTGGGAGGCTACGGTCAGAGGCCTACCCTAAAATGGCAAGAAATGCCCAGCGGCGTAGCGCGTCAAATAAGTCATGAGGCGGTGGGCTATAGCCTTTGGTCATGAGGGGTTGGGAAAGGTGTTTGAGGGGCTCTGGTGTCGGAAATGGGTTCAGTCTTCTGAGGTCCTCGTGTTCCCAGTGGGAGGCTACGGTCGAAGCACGCCCTAAAATGTAAGAATGTCCAGTAGCGGCGTGGCAGCGTGAAATAATCGCCGAGGCCGATGGCCTAGAGCCTTTGGTCATGAGGGTTGGGAGGAAGTTCAGGGCTCAGGCATGAGAAATGGGTGCAGTCTTTCTGAGGGTCCTCGTGTGCCCGGTGGGAGGCTACAGTCGAGCCTGCCACAAAATGGCAAGAAATATCCAGCGGACACGGGCGTGAAATAGTCGCCGAGGCGGTGGGCTATAACCTGGCCCTCGGGGTTAGGGAGGGCGTTCGAGGGGCTCTGGATTGAAATGGGTACAGTATTTTGAAGGTGGTCAGCGTGCCAGTGGGAGGCTCTGGTCAGGGCCTGCCTAAAATGGCAAAATGCCAGGCGCTGCGCGTGAAATAATCGCCGAGACGGTGGGCTATAGCCTGGTCTGCGGGGTTGGGGAGGCGTCGGAAATGGGTAAAAGTCTTTTCGAGGTCCTCGTGTGCCCAGTGGGAGGCTACGGTCAGAGGCCTGCCTAAAATGGGTAGAAATGCCCAGCGTGGCCAGCGTCAAATAATCGCCCGAGGCCGGTGGGCTATAGCCTTTAGTCCCATGAGGGTTGGGAAGGTGTTTGAGGGCTCTTGGCGTCGAAATGGGTACAGTCCTTTCGAGGGTCCTCACTGTGCCTGTGGAGGCTACGATCGAGCACGCCCTAAAATAACAAGAAATGCCAACAAGTGGCGTGAAATAGTCGCGGGCCGGTGGGCTATAGCCTTTGGTCCAGGGGTTGGGGAAGGTGTTTGGGGCTCTGCAGTGCGTCGGAAATGGGTTCAGTCTTCTGAGGTCCTCGTGTTCCCAGTGGGAGGCTACGGTCGAAGCACATACTAAAATGTAGAATGTCAGCGGGCGTGGCGCGTGAAATAATCGGCCGATGGCCTAGAGCCTTTGGTCATGAGGGTTGGGAGGAAGTTACGGGGCTCTGGGCATCGAAATGGGTACAGTCTTCTGAGGGTCCTCGTGTGCCCAGGTGGGAGGCTCTGATCGGAGAGCCTGCCCTAAATGGCAAAATATCCAGTGACACAGGCGTTAAATTGTCGCCGCGGCCGGTGGGCTATCGCCTTTGGCCGTGGGGGGTGGGGGTGGGGCGTTCGGGGGCTCTGGATTCGGAAATGGGTACAGTATTTTCGAAGGTCGTCGCGTGCCCAGTGGGAGAAACTCTGATCGAGGCCTGCCCTAAAATGGCAAGAAATGCCAGTGAGCCAGTAGCGTGAAATAATCGCCGAGACGGTGGGCTATGTGCTTTGGTCTCGGGGGTTGGGAGGAGGCGTCGGAAATGGGTAAAAGTCTTTTCGAGGGTCCTCGTGTGCCCGTGGGAGGCTCTGATCAGGCACGCCTAAAATGGCAAGAAATGCCAGTGGCGTGGCCAGCGTCAAATAGTCATGGGGCGGTGGGCTATAGCCTTTGGTCCGCGGGGGTTGGGGAAGGTGTTTCGGGGGCTCTTGGCGTCGGAAATGGGTACAGTCCTTTCGGTCCTCACATGCCACATGGGAGGCTACGATCAGAAGCACATGCCCTAAAATAACAAGAAATGCCAACAACATAGCGTGAAATAATCGCCGGGCGGTGGGCTATAGCTTTGGTCCGCAGGGGTTGGGAGGGGTTTGGGGCTCAGGTCGTCGGAAATGGGTACAGTCTTTTGAAGGTTTCGTGTGCCCGTGGGAGGCTCTGATCAGATCTGCACCTAAAATGGCAAGACATGCCAGTATGGCCTTGTGCGTGAAATATCAGCGGAGGCGGTGGGCTATATAACTGGTCATGGGTGTTGGGGAGGGGCGTTCGGGGTCTCATGCAGGTGGGTAAAGTCTTTTCGAGGTCTCGTGTGCCCAGTGGGAGGCTACGGTCAGGCAGCCTGCCTAAAATGGCAAAAAATGCCAATGGCGCACAGGAAATAGTCACGGAGGCAGTGGACTATAGCCTTTGGTCCATGAGGGTGGGGAGGGTTTGAGGGGCTCACAGTCGTGGAAATGGGTACAGTCTTCTGAGGGTCCTCGTGTGCCCGGTGGGAGGCTACGGTCGAGCACCTGCCCTAAAATGGCAAGAAATGTCCAGCAGCACAGGGCGTGAAATAGTCGCCGAGGCCGGTGGGCTATAGCCTTTGGCCCTCGGGGGTTGGGGAGGGGCGTTCGGGGGCTCTGGATTCGGAAATGGGTACAATCTTTTCGAGGGTCCTCGCGGGCCCAGTGGGAGGCTACGGTCAGGGCCTGCCCTAAAATGGCAAGAAATGCCCAGCAGCGCAGCGCGTGAAATAGTCGCCGAGGCCGGTGGGCTATAGCCTTTGGTCTGCGGGGTTTGGGAGGGGCGTCGGAAATGGGTAAAGTCTTTTCGAGGGTCCTCGTGTGCCCCGTGGGAGGCTACGGTCAGAGGCCTACCCTAAAATGGCAAGAAATGCCAGTGGCGTGGCAGCGTCAAATAATCAGCCGAGGCAGGTGGGCTATAGCCTTTGGTCCCTTGAGGGTTGGGGATGGTGTTTGGGGGCTCTGGTGGTCGGAAATGGGTGCAGTCTTCTGAGGTCCTCGTGTTCCCGATGGGAGGCTCTGAGTCACTGCCCTAAAATGGCAAGAAATGTCCAGCGCAGCGCGTGAAATAATCATGAGGCGATGGCCTAGAGCCTTTGGTCATGAGGTTGGGAGGAAGTTCAGGGCTCTGGGCATCGGAAATGGGTACAGTCTTTTTGATGGTCCTCGTGTGCCCAGTGAGAGGCTACGGTCAGATGCCTGCCCTAAAATGGCAAGAAATACCCAGCGGCGCAGCACGGGAACTAGTCACTGAGGCCGGTGGGCTATAGCATTTAGTCCATGAGGTTGGGAGGAAGTTACAGGGCTCTGGGCGTCGGAAATGGGTACAGTCTTTTCAAAGGTCCTCGTGTGCCCAGTGGGAGGCTACGGTCAGAAGCCTGCCCTAAAATGGCAAGACATGCCCAGCGGCGCAGCGCGGGAAATAGTCGCCGTGGGGCAGTGGGCTATAGCCTTTGGTCCGCGGTGGTTGGGGAGGGGCGTTCGAGGTCTCTGGGCATCGGAAATGGGTACAGTCTTGTCGAGGGTCCTCGTGTACCCAGTGGGAGGCTACGGTCAGAGGCCTGCCCTAAAATGGCAAGAAATGCCCAGCGGCGCAGCACGGGAAATAGTCACGGAGGCCGGTGGGCTATAGCCTTTGGTCCGTGGGTGTTGGGGAGGGGGTTTCGGGGGCTCTGGTCGTCGGAAAAGGGTACAGTCTTTACGAGGGTCCTCGTGCGCCCAGTGGGAGGCTACGGTCAGAAGCCTGCCCTAAAATGGAAAGAAAGCCCAGCGCAGTGGCGTGAAATAATCGCCCGAGGCGGTGGGCTATAGCCTGTCTCTGAGGGGTTGGGGATGGGCGTTGGAAATGGGTAAAGTCTTTCGAGGGTCCTTGTGTGCCCCGTGGGAGGCTACGGTCAGAGGCCTGCCCTAAAATGGCAAGAAATGCTAAGCGGCGTAGCGCGTGAAATAGTCACCAGGCGGTGGGCTATAGCCTTTAGTCCATGAGGGGTTGGGGAGGGTTTGGGGCTCACAGTGCGTCAGAAATGGAGTACAGTCTTTTGAGGGTCTCGTGTGCCCAGTGGGAGGCTACGGTCAAGCCTGCCCTAAAATAACAGAAATGCTTAGCGGCGTGGCGTCAAATAATCGCCGAGGCAGTGGGCTATAGCCTTTGGTCCAGGGTTGGGAAGCTGTTTGAGAGCTCTGGTCATTGGAAATGGGTACAGTCTTTCGAGGTCCTCGTGTGCCCGATGGGAGGCTCGGTCAAGCCTGCCTAAAATGTAAGAATGTCCAGCGGCGCAGTGCGTGAAATAATCGCCGAGGCGGTGGCCTAGAGCCTTTGGTCATGAGGTTGGGGAGGGAAGTTAAGGGGCTCTGGGCATCGGATTTGGGTACAGTCTTTTTGAGGGTCCTCGTGTGCCCAGTGGGAGGCTACGGTCAGAGGCCTGCCCTAAAATGGCAAGAAATTCCCAGCGGCGCAGCACGGGAAATAGTCATTGAGGCCGGTGGGCTATAGCATTTGGTCCATGAGGGGTTGGGAGGGAAGTTACAGGGCTCTGGGCCTCGGAAGAGTCAGATCTTTTCGAAGGTCCTCGTGTGAGTGGGAGGCTACTGGTCAGAAGCCTGCCTAAAATAACAAGACATGCCAATGGCGCAGCGTGAAATAGTCGCCGTGGCCGGTGGGCTATAGCCTTTGGTCCGCGGTGGTTAGCGAGGGGCGTTCGGGGTCTCTGGGCATCGAAAATGGGTACAGTCTTTTCGAGGGTCCTCGTGTACCCAGTGGGAGGCTACGGTCAGAGGCCTGCCCTAAAATGGCAAGAAATGCCCAGCGGCGCAGCACGGGAAATAGTCACGGAGGCCGGTGGGCTATAGCCTTTGGTCCGTGGGTGTTGGGAGGGGTTTGAGGGGCTCACTGGTGGAAATGGGTACAGTCTTCTGAGGGTCTCGTGTGCCCAGTGGGAGGCTCTGATCGGAGCCTGCCCTAAAATGGCTAGAAATGCTCAGCGGCGTAGCGCGTCAAATAGTCGCCGAGGCCGGTGGGCTATAGCCTTTGGTCCGTGGGGGTTGGGGAAGCTGTTTCGGGGGCTCTGGTCATTGGAAATGGGTACAGTCTTTTCGAGTGTCCTCGTCTTGATGGGAGGCTCGGTCAAGCACTGCCCTAAAATAACAAGAAAGCCAGCGACAGCGCGTGGAAATAAGTCATGAGGCCGGTGGGCTATAGCCTTTGGTCTGCGGGGGTTGGGGATGGGCGTTGGAAATGGGTAAAGTCTTTCGAGGGTCCTTGTGTGCCCCGTGGGAGGCTACGGTCAGAGGCCTGCCCTAAAATGACAAGAAATGCCAGCGGCGCAGCGCGTGAAATAGTCAAGGGCGGTGGGCTATGCTGGTCCCATGAGGGTTAGGGAGGGTTTGAGGGTTCAGTCGTCGAAATGGAGTGCAGTCTTTTCGAGGGTCTCGTGTGCCCAGTGGGAGGCTCTGGTCAGAAGCCTGCCTAAAATGTAAGAAATGCTTAAGCGTGGCGCGTCAAATAATCGGAGGCAGTGGGCTATAGCCTTTGGTCATGAGGGGTTGGGAAGGCTGTTTGAGGCTCTGGTCATTGGAAATGGGTACAGTCTTTTCGAGGGTCCTCGTGTGCCCGATGGGAGGCTACGGTCGAAGCACTGCCCTAAAATGGCAAGAATGTCCAAGCCAGCCGCGTGAAATAATCGCCGGGCGGTGGCCTAGAGCCTTTGGTCCATGAGGGTTGGGAGGAAGTTAGGGCTCTGGGCATCGGAAATGGAGTCTTTGTCTTTTGAGGTCTCGTGTGCGCAGTGGGAGGCGACGGTCGGGGCCTGCCTAAAATGGCAAGAAATGCCAGTGGCGCAACACAGGAAATAGTCATTGAGGCGGTGGGCTATAGCATTTGGTCCATGAGGGGTTGGGAGGAAGTTGCAGGGGCTCAGGCGTCGGAAGGGTACAGTCTTTCGAAGGTCTCGTGTGCCAGTGGGAGGCTCAGTCGAAGCCTGCCCTAAAATGGCAAGACATGCCAGCCAGCCGCGTGAAATAGTCGCCGTGGCCGGTGGGCTATAGCCTTTGGTCCGCGGTGGTTAGCGAGGGGCGTTCGGGGTCTCTGGGCATCGGAAATGGGTACAGTCTTTTCGAGGGTCCTCGTGTACCCAGTGGGAGGCTACGGTCAGAGGCCTGCCCTAAAATGGCAAGAAATGCCCAGCGGCGCAGCGCGGGAAATAGTCACGGAGGCCGGTGGGCTATAGCCTTTGGTCCGCGGGGGTTGGGGAGGGGGTTCGGGGGCTCTGGTCGTCGGAAATGGGTACAGTCTTTACGAGGGTCCTCGTGTGCCCAGTGGGAGGCTACGGTCAGAAGCCTGCCCTAAAATGGCTAGAAATGCTCAGCGGCGTAGCGCGTCAAATAGTCGCCGAGGCCGGTGGGCTATAGCCTTTGGTCCGTGGGGGTTGGGGAAGCTGTTTCGGGGGCTCTGGTCATTGGAAATGGGTACAGTCTTTTCGAGTGTCCTCGTGCGCCCAGTGGGAGGCTACGGTCAGAAGCCTGCCCTAAAATGGCAAGAAAGCCCAGTAGCGCGCGTGGAAATAATCGCCCGAGGCGATTGGGCTATAGCTTTGGTCTCGGGGGTTAGGGATGGGCGTTGGAAATGGGTAAAGTCTTTCGAGGTCCTTGTGTGCCCGTGGGAGGCTTCTGATCAGAGGCCTGCCTAAAATGACAAGAAATACCAGCTGGCGCGTGAAATAGTCCAAGGCGGTGGGCTATAGCCTTTGGTCCATGAGGGGTTGGGAGGGGTTTGGGGCTCACAGTCGTCAGAAATGGGTGCAGTCTTTTCGAGGTCCTCGTGTGCCCAGTGGGAGGCTACGGTCAAGCCTGCCCTAAAATGGCAAGAAATGCTTAAGCAGGCGTGGCCGCGTCAAATAATCATGAGGCGGTGGGCTATAGCCTTTGGTCCATGAGGGGTTGGGGAAAACTGTTTGAGGGCTCACTGGTCATTGGAAATGGGTACAGTCTTTTCGAGGGTCCTCGTGTGATGGGAGGCTCTGATCAGAAGCCTGCCCTAAAATAACAAGAATGTCCCGTGGCCAGTAGCGTGAAATAATCGCCGAGGCGGTGGCCTAGAGCCTTTAGTCCATGAGGTTGGGAGGAAGTTACTGGGGCTCTGGGCATGAAATGGGTACAGTCTTTTTGAGGCTCCTCGTGTGCCCGGTGGGAGGCTACGGTCAGAGGCCTGCCCTAAAATGGCAAGAAATGCCAGCCAGCGCAACACAGGAAATAGTCATTGAGGCGGTGGGCTATAGCATTTAGTCCTTGAGGTTGGGAGGAGGAAGTTAAGGGCTCAGGCGTCGGAAAGGGGTACAGTCTTTTCGAAGGTCCTCGTGTGCCCAGTGGGAGGCTACGGTCAGAAGCCTGCCCTAAAATGGCTAGAAATGCTCAGCGGCGTAGCGCGTCAAATAGTCGCCGAGGCCGGTGGGCTATAGCCTTTGGTCCGTGGGGGTTGGGGAAGCTGTTTCGGGGGCTCTGGTCATTGGAAATGGGTACAGTCTTTTCGAGTGTCCTCGTGTGCCCGATGAAGCCTCTGATCCTGAACTGCGCTAAAATGGCAAGAAATGCCCAGCGGCGCAGCGCGTGAAATGGTCACTGAGGCCGGTTGGCTTTAGCCTTTGGTCCGCGCGGGTTGGGGAGTGGCGTTCGGGGGCTCTGGGCGTCGGAAAAGTGTACAGTCTTTCAAGGGTCCTCGTGTGCCCAGTGGGAGGCTACGGTCAGAGGCCTGCCCTAAAATGGCAAGAAATACCAAGCGGCGCAGCGCGTGAAATGGTCGCTGAGGCCGGTGGGCAATAGCGCTGGTCCCATGAGGGGTTAGGGAGAGAGGATTACAGAGGCTCACAGGCGTGGGAAATGGGTACAGTCTTGAGGTCCTCGTGTGGATGGGAGGCTACTGGTCAAGCACTGCCTAAAATGGCAGAAATGCCAGTGCGCAGCGTGAAAGTGTCGCCAGGCGGTGGGCTATAAGCGTTTTGTCCATGAGGTTGGGAGGAAGTTACAGGGGCTCACAGGCGTGGAAATGGGTACAGTCTTTTCGAGGTTTCTCGTGTGCCCAGTGGGAGGCTACGGTCAGAAGCCTGCCTAAAATGGCAAAGAAATACCATGGCGCATGGCGTGAAATTGTCGCATGACGGTGGGCTATAGCCTTTGGCTCGCGGGGGTTGGGGAGGGAAGTTCTGGGGCTCTGGGCATCGGAAATGAGTACAGTCTTTTCGAGGGTCCTCGTGTGCCCAGTGGGAGGCTACGGTCAGAAGCCTGCCCTAAAATGGCAAGAAATGCTTAGCGGCGTAGCGCGTCAAATAGTCGCCGAGGCCGGTGGGCTATAGCCTTTGGTCCGCGGGGGTTGGGGAAGCTGTTTCGGGGGCTCTGGTCATTGGAAATGGGTACAGTCTTTTCGAGGGTCCTCGTGTGCCCAGTGGGAGGCTACGGTCAGAAGCCTGCCCTAAAATGGCAAGAATGTCCAGCGGCGCAGCGCGTGAAATAGTCGCCGAGGCCGGTGGCCTAGAGCCTTTGGTCATGAGGTTGGGAGGGAAGTTACAGGGCTCACGGGCATGAGTGGGTGAGTCTTTTGAGGGTCCTCGTGTGCCCAGTGGGAGGCTCTGATCAGGCCTGCCCTAAAATGGCAAGAAATGCCAGTGGCGCAACACAGGAAATAGTCATTGAGGCGGTGGGCTATAGCATTTAGTCCAGGGGTTGGGAGGAAGTTACAGGGGCTCACAGGCGTCGGAAGGGGTACAGTCTTTTCGAAGGTCCTCGTGTGCCAGTGGGAGGCTACTGGTCGAAGCCTGCCCTAAAATGGCAAGACATGCCAGTGGCATGCGTGAAATAATCGCCGTGGCGGTGGGCTATAGCCTTTGGTCATGGTGGTTAGCGAGGCGTTCGGGGTCTGGGCATGGAAATGGGTACAGTCTTTTGAGGGTCTCGTGTGCAGTGGGAGGCTCTGGGTCAGAGCCTGCCTAAAATGGCAAGAAATGCCAGTGGCGCAACAGGAAATAATCACGGAGGCGGTGGGCTATAGCCTTTGGTCCGTGGGTGTTGGGAGGGGTTTGGGGCTCAGTGGTCGGAAATGGGTACAGTCTTCTGAGGTCCTCGTGTGCCCAGTGGGAGGCTACGGTCAAGCCTGCCCTAAAATAGCTAGAAATGCTCAGCCAGCGCGTCAAATAATCATGCCGAGGCGGTGGGCTATAGCCTGGTCCCGTGGGGGTTGGGGAAGGCTGTTTGGGGCTCTGGTCATTGGAAATGGGTACAGTCTTTTGAGTGTCCTCGTCGCCCGTGGGAGGCTCTGGTCAAGCCTGCCTAAAATAACAAGAAAGCCCAGACGCGCAGCGTGAAATAATCATGGGGCGGTGGGCTATAGCCTTTGGTCTGCGGGGGTTGGGGATGGGCGTTGGAAATGGGTAAAGTCTTTCGAGGGTCCTTGTGTGCCCCGTGGGAGGCTACGGTCAGAGGCCTGCCCTAAAATGACAAGAAATGCCAGCGGCGCAGCGCGTGAAATAGTCACCGAGGCCGGTGGGCTATAGCCTTTGGTCATGAGGGGTTGGGAGGGTTTGAGGCTCACAGTCGTCGAGAAATGGTGCAGTCTTTTCGAGGTCTCGTGTGCCCAGTGGGAGGCTACTGGTCAAGCCTGCCCTAAAATAACAAGAAATGCTTAAGCGGCGTAAGGCGTCAAATAATCGCCGAGGCGGTGGGCTATAGCCTTTGGTCATGAGGGGTTGGGAAAACTGTTGAGGGGCTCTGGTCATTGGAAATGGAGTACAGTCTTTTCGAGGGTCCTCGTGTGCCCAGGTGGGAGGCTCAGTCAAGCCTGCCTAAAATAAGCAAGAATGTCAGCCATAGCCTTGCGTGAAATAAGTCGCCGAGGCGGTGGCCTGAGCCTTTGGTCCATGAGGGTTGGGGAGGAGAAGTTCGGGGCTCACAGGCATGGGAAATGGGTACAGTCTTTTGAGGTCCTCGTGTGCCCGATTGGGAGGCTGATCAGAGGCCTGCCCTAAAATGGCAAGAAATGCCCAGTGGCGCAACACAGGAAATAGTCATTGAGGCGGTGGGCTATAGCATTTGGTCATGAGGGTTGGGAGGGAAGTTACAGGGCTCAGGCGTCGGAAGAAAGTCTGATCTTTTGAAGGTCCTCGTGTGCCCAGTGGGAGGCTCTGATCGAAGCCTGCCCTAAAATAACAAGACATGCCAATGGCCTTGTGCGTGAAATAATCGCCGTGGCGGTGGGCTATGCTGGTCCATGATGGTTAGCGAGGGGCGTTCGGGGTCTCTGGGCATCGGAAATGGGTACAGTCTTTTCGAGGGTCCTCGTGTACCCAGTGGGAGGCTACGGTCAGAAGCCTGCCCTAAAATGGCAAGAAATGCCAGTGCAACAGGAAATAGTCACGGAGGCAGTGGGCTATAGCCTGGTCCGTGGGTGTTGGGGAGGGGTTTGGGGCTCAGTGCGTCGGAAATGGGTACAGTCTTTCTGAGGTCCTCGTGTGCCCAGGTGGAAGGCTACGGTCAGAGCACTGCCTAAAATGGCTAGAAATTCTCAGCGGCGTAGCGCGTCAAATAGTCGCCGAGGCCGGTGGGCTCTAGCCTTTGGTCCGTGGGGGTTGGGGAACCTGTATCGGGGGCTCTGGTCATTGGAAATGGGTACAGTCTTTTCGAGTGTCCTCGTGTGCCCAGTGGGACCTCTGATCCTGAGCCTCTGCGCTAAAATGGCAAAAATGCCAGTGGCAGCGCGTGTGAAATGGTCACTGAGGCCGGTTGGCTTTAGCCTTTGGTCCGCGGGGGTTGGGGAGTGGCGTTCGGGGGCTCTGGGCGTCGGAAAAGGGTACAGTCTTTCAAGGGTCCTCGTGTGCCCAGTGGGAGGCTACGGTTAGAGGCCTGCCCTAAAATGGCAAGAAATACCCAGCGCTAGCGTGAAATGGTCATGAGGCAGTGGGCTATAGTGCTTTGGTCCCTTGAGGGGTTGGGAGAGAAGTTACAGGGCTCTGGGCGTGGGAAATGGGTACCGTCTTTTGGCGGTCCTCGTGTGCCACTTGATGGGAGGCTACGGTCAGGCCTGCCCTAAAATGCAAGAAATGAGCGCATGGCGTGAAAGTGTCATGGGGCCGGTGGGCTATAGCGTTTTGTCCACGAGGGTTGGGAGGGAAGTTACAGGGGCTCTGAGGGGTCGGGAAATGGGTGATCTTTTCGAGGTCCTCGTGTGATGGGAGGCTCTGGTCAGAAGCCTGCCTAAAATGGCAAGAAATACCAGGCGCATGGCGTGAAATTGTCAGAGGGCAGTGGGCTATAGCCTTTGGCTCATGAGGGTTAGGGAGGAAGTTACAGGACTCTGGGCATCAGAAATGAGTACAGTCTTTTCGAGGTCCTCGTGTGCCCAGGATGGGAGGCTCTGATCATAGGCCTGCCCTAAAATGGCAAGAAATGCCAATGGCGCATCGCGTGAAATGATCACCAAGGCGGTGGGATATGCTGGCCGAGGTTAGGGAGGGCGTTGAGGGGCTCTGGTGTGAAATAGTCTGATCTTTTGAGGGTCCTTGTATGCCCAGGTGGGAGGCTCTGATCAAGCCTTCCTAAAATGGCAAGACATGCCAGGCGCATCAGCGTGAAATTGTCATGAGGCGGTGGGCTATAGAATTTGGTCTTGAGGGTTGGGAGGAGGAAGTTACAGGGCTCAGGAATCAGAAATGGGTCCAGTCTTTTTTAGGGGCCTCGTGTGCCCAGTGGGAGACTACGGTCAGAGGCCTGCCCTAAAATGGCAAGAAATGCCCACAGCGTGGCAGTGAAGTAGTCACCGAGGCGGTGGGCTATAACTGGTCCCATGAGGTTTGGGGAGGGGTTTGAGGGCTCTGGTCGGAAAAGGGTACAGTGTTTTCTAGGGTCCTCGTGTGCCCAGTGGGAGGCTACGGTCAGAAGCCTGCCCTAAAATGGCAAGAAATGCCCAGCGGCGCATCGCGTGAAATTGTCGCCGAGGCCGGTGGTCTATGGCCTTTGGTTCGCGGGGGTTGGGGAGGGGGGTTCGGGGGTTCTGGTAGTCAGAAATGGGTACAGTCTTTTCGAGTGTCCTCGTGTACCCAGTAGGAGGCTACGGTCAGAGGCCTGCGCTAAAATGGCAAGAAATGCCCAGCGGCGCAGCGCGTGAAATGGTCACCGAGGCCGGTGGGCTTTAGCCTTTGGTCCGCGGGGGTTGGGGAGGGGCGTTCGGGGGCTCTGGGCGTCGGAAATGGGTACAGTCTTTTCAAGGGTCCTCGTGTGCCCAGTGGGAGGCTACGGTCAGACGCCTGCCCTAAAATGGCAAGAAATACCAAGCGGCGCAGCGCGTGAAATGGTCGCTGAGGCCGGTGGGCTATAGCCTTTGGTCCGCAGGGGTTGGGGAGGGAAGTTCTGGGGCTCTGGGCGTCGGAAATGGGTACAGTCTTTTTGAGGTCCTCGTGTGCCCAGTGGGAGGCTACGGTCAGAAGCCTGCCCTTAAATAAGCAAAAATGCCAGTGGCGCATAAGCGTGAAGTGTCATGAGGCGGTGGGCTATACCCTTTGGCTCGCGGGGGTTCGGAGGTCGTTAAGGGCTCTGGGCATCGAGAAATGAGTACAGTCTTTTGAGGTCTCGTGTGCCAGTGGGAGGCTCTGGTCAAGCCTGCCCTAAAATGGCAAAAATGCCCACAGCGTGGCAGCGTGAAGTAGTCAAGGCGGTGGGCTATAACTACTGGTCCCATGAGGGTTTGGGGAGGGGGTTTCGGGGGCTCTGGTCCTCGGAAAAGGGTACAGTGTTTTTGAGGGTCCTCGGTTGCCCAGTGGGAGGCTACGGTCAGAAGCCTGCCCTAAAATGGCAAGAAATGCCCAGCGGCGCATCGCGTGAAATTGTCGCCGTGGCCGGTGGTCTATGGCCTTTGGTTCGCGGGGGTTGGGGAGGGGGGTTCGGGGGCTCTGGTAGTCAGAAATAGGTACAGTCTTTTCGAGTGTCCTCGTGTGCCCAGTAGGAGGCTACGGTCACAGGCTTGCGCTAAAATGGCAAGAAATACCCAGCCGAGCAGCGTGAAATAGTCCAAGGCGGTGGGCTTTAGCCTGGTCCCAGGGGTTGGGAGGGGCGTTCGGGGGCTCTGGGCGTCGGAAATGGGTGCAGTCTTTACCAGGGTCCTCGTATGCCGAGTGGGAGGCTACGGTCAGAAGCCTGCCCTAAAATGGCAAGAAATACCAAGCCAGTAGCGTGTGAAATAGTCGGCGGGCGGTGGGCTATAGCCTTTGGTCCCTTGAGGGTTGGGGTGGGAAGTTACGGGGCTCTGGGTGTCGGAAATGGGTGCAGTCTTTTCGAGGTCTCGTGTGCCCGATGGGAGGCTACGGTCAAGCACATGCCTAAAATGGCAAGAAATGCCTAGCGGCGCATAAGCGTGAAATGTCGCCATGAGGCGGTGGGCTATAGCCTTTGTCCATGAGGTTGCGGAGGAAGTTACAGGGCTCTGGGTGTCGGGAAATGGGTACAGTCTTTTGAGGTCCTCGTGTGCCCGAGTGGGAGGCTACGGTCAGGCAGCCTGCCCTAAAATGGCAAGAAATGCCAATGGCGCATAGCGTGAAATAATCCGAGGCGGTGGGCTATAAGCCTGGTCCATGAGGGTTGGGAGGGAAGTTCGGGGCTCAGTCGTCGGAAAAAATCTGATGTTTTCTAGGGTCCTCGTGTGCCCGGTGGGAGGCTACGGTCAGGCCTGCCTAAAATGAAGAAATGCCAGCGCATGCGCCAGCGTGAAAGTGTCATCGCAAGGCGGTGGTCTATAGCCTTTGGTCCGCGGGGGTTGGGGCGGGCAGTCCGGGGGTTCTGGTCATCAGAAATGGGTACAGTCTTTTCGAGTGTCCTCGTGTGCCCAGTGGGAGGCTACGGTCAGAGGCCTGCGCTAAAATGGCAAGAAATGCCCAGCGGCGCAGCGCGTGAAATGGTCACCGAGGCCGGTGGGCTTTAGCCTTTGGTCCACAGGGGTTGGCGAGGGGCGTTCGGGGGCTCTGGGCGTCGGAAATGGGTACAGTCTTTTCAAGGGTCCTCGTGTGCCCAGTGGGAGGCTACGGTCAGAGGCCTGCCCTAAAATTGCAAGAAATGCCAAGCGGCGCAGCGCGTGAAATGGTCATGAGGCGGTGGGCTATAACTTTGGTCCATGAGGGTGGGGAGGAAGTTAAGGGCTCTGGGTGTCGGAAATGGGTACAGTCTTTTCGAGGTCCTCGTGTGCCAGTGGGAGGCTCTGATCGAAGCCTGCCCTAAAATGGCAAGAAATGCCAGTAGCGCATGGCGTGAAAGTGCTCATGAGGCGGTGGGCTATAGCCTTTGGCTCATGAGGGTTGGGGAGGGTGGTTACAGGGCTCAGGCATCGAGAAATAGTACAGTCTTTTCGAGGGTCCTCGTGTGCCCGGTGGGAGGCTCTGATCAGGAGCCTGCCCTAAAATGGCAAGAAATGCCCACAGCGTGGCGTGAAGTAGTCACCAGGGCGGTGGGCTATAACCTGGTCAGCGGGGTTTGGGAGGGTTTGGGGCTCTGGTCCTCGGAAAAAGTACAGTGTTTTGAGGGTCCTCGGTTGCCCAGTGGGAGGCTGATCGAAGCCTGCCCTAAAATGGCAAGAAATGCCAATGGCATCGCGTGAAATTGTCGCCGTGGCCGGTGGGCTATAGCCTTTGGTTCGCGGGGGGTGGGGAGGGGGGTTCGGGGGCTCTGGTAGTCAGAAATGGGTACAGTCTTTTCGAGTGTCCTCGTGTGCCCGATGGGAGGCTCTGATCCACAGGCTTGCGCTAAAATGGCAAGAAATACCCAGCAGCATGTGAAATAGTCACCAAAGGCCGGTGGGCTTTAAGCCTTTGGTCATGAGGGGTTGGGGAGGGCGTTAAGAGGGCTCAGGCGTCGAAATGGGTACAGTCTTTTCAAGGGTCGTCGTGTGCCCGATGGGAGGCTCAGTCAGGCACCTGCCCTAAAATAGAAATACCAAGCGCAGGCGTGTGAAATAGTCGGCGAGGCGGTGGGCTATAGCCTTTGGTCCCGAGGGTTGGGGAGGAAGTTACAGGGGCTCTGGGTGTGGAAATGGAGTACAGTCTTTTCGAGGTCCTCGTGTGCCCGGTGGGAGGCTACGGTCAGAAGCCTGCCTAAAATGGCAAGAAATGCCTAGCAGCGCATAGCGTGAAATATCGCCAAGGCGGTGGGCTATAGCCTTTGTCCATGAGGTTGCGGAGGAAGTTCTAGAGGCTCAGGTGTCGGAAATGGGTACAGTCTTTGAGGTCTCGTGTGCCCAGTGGGAGGCTACGGTCAGAAGCACTGCCCTAAAATGGCAAGAAATGCTGGCCGCATAGCGTGAAATAATCAGGCCGGTGGGCTATAGCCTTTAGTCCATGAGGGTTGGGAGGAAGTTACAGGACTCTGGGCATGAGTGAGTACAGTCTTTTCGAGGGTCCTCGTGTGATGGGAGGCTCTGAGTCAGGCCTGCCCTAAAATGGCAAGAAATGCCCAGTGGGGCAGCGTGAAATAGTCATAGGGCCGGTGGGATAATAACTTTGTGGGGTTGGGGAGGGCGTTCAGGGGGCTCTGGGTGTCAGAAATGAGTACAGTCTTTTGAGGTCCTTGTATGATGGGAGGCTACGGTCGAGCACACTAAAATAACAAGACATGCCAGGCGCATCGCGTGAAATGTCATGAGGCAGTGGGCTATAGAATTTGGTCCATGAGGGTTGGGAGGAAGTTCAGGGCTCAGGAATCAGAAATGGGTACAGTCTTTTCGAGGTCCTCGTGTGCCCAGTGGGAGGCTCTGATCAGAGCCTGCCCTAAAATGGCAAAAATGCCAGTGCGCAGCGCGTGAAATAGTCAGGCGGTGGGCTATACTTTGTCCATGAGGGGTTGGGAGGGGTTTGAGGCTCAGTGCGTCGGAAAAGGATCTGATCTTTTCGAGGATCCTCGTGTGCCCAGTGGGAGGCTACTGGTCAGAAGCCTGCCCTAAAATAAGAAATGTCAGGCGCAGCGCGTGAAATAATCATGAGACCGGTGGGTTATAGATTTTGCTCAGCAGAGGTTGGGAGGGCGTTTGGGGCTCACAGGCGTCGGAAATGGGTACAGTCTTTTGAGGTCCTTGTGTGCCATTGGGAGGCTAAGGTCAGGCTGCCCTAAAATGACAAGAAATGCCCATGGCGCATCAGCGTGAAATAGTCGCCCGAGGCAGGAGGCTATATGCTGGCCCATGGCGGTTGGGAGGCGTTCGGGGGCTCTGGGTGTTGGAAATGGGTCAGTCTTTTGAGGGTCCTCGCGTGCCCGATGGGAGGCTCTGGTCAGGCCTACCCTACAATGGCAAAAAATGCCCAGCGGCGCATCGCGTGAAATAGTCGCCGAGACCGGTGGGTTATAGCCTTTGGCCCGCGGGGGTTGGGGAGGGGCGTTCGGGGGCTCTGGGTGTTAGAAATGAGAACAGTCTTTTTGAGGGTCCTTGTATGCCCAGTGGGAGGCTACGGTCAGAAGCCTGCCCTAAAATGGCAAGACATGCCCAGAGGCGCAGCGCGTGAAATAGTCAGGCGGTGGGCTATAAATTTAGTCCGAGGGGTTGGGGAGGGGTTCGGGGGCTCAGGTGTCAGGAAATGAGTACAGTCTTTTGAGGGTCCTTGTATGCAGTGGGAGGCTCTGATCGAAGCCTGCCCTAAAATAACAAGAACATGCCAGGCGCATCAGCGTGAAATGTCGCCAGGCGGTGGGCTATAAATTTGGTCCTTGAGGGGTTGGGAGGAAGTTACAGGGCTCACAGGAATCAGAAATGGGTACAGTCTTTTTGAGGTCCTCGTGTGCCAGTGGGAGGCTACTGGTCAGAGCCTGCCCTAAAATGGCAAAAAGAAATGCCAGTGGCGCGCGTGAAATAGTCACCAGGCAGGTGGGCTGTATAGCCTTTGTCCTTGAGGGTTGGGGAGGGGTTTGAGGGCTCACAGTCGTCGGAAAAGGATACAGTCTTTTCGAGGATCCTCGTGTGCCCAGTGGGAGGCTACGGTCAGAAGCCTGCCCTAAAATGGCAAGAAATGTCCAGCGGCGCAGCGCGTGAAATAGTCGCCGAGACCGGTGGGTTATAGATTTTGCTCCGCGGGGGTTGGGGAGGGGCGTTTGGGGGCTCTGGGCGTCGGAAATGGGTACAGTCTTTTTGAGGGTCCTTGTGTGCCCAGTGGGAGGCTAAGGTCAGAAGGCTGCCCTAAAATGACAAGAAATGCCCAGCGGCGCATCGCGTGAAATAGTCGCCGAGGCCGGAGGGCTATAGCCTTTGGCCCCTTGAGGGGCGTTCGGGGGCTCTGGGTGTTGGAAATGGGTACAGTCTTTTCGAGGGTCCTCGCGTGCCCAGTGGGAGGCTACGGTCAGGGCCTGCCCTAAAATGGCAAGAAATGCCCAGTGGCACAACGCGTGAAATAGTCGCCGAGACCGGTGGGTTATAGCCTTTGGCCCGCGGGGGTTGGGGAGGGGCGTTCGGGGGCTCTGGGTGTTAGAAATGAGAACAGTCTTTTTGAGGGTCCTTGTATGCCCAGTGGGAGGCTACGGTCAGAAGCCTGCCCTAAAATGGCAAGACATGCCCAGAGGCGCATCGCGTGAAATTGTCGCCGAGGCCGGTGGGCTATAGAATTTGGTCCGCGGGGGTTGGGGAGGGAAGTTCTGGGGCTCTGGGAATCAGAAATGGGTACAGTCTTTTCGAGGGTCCTCGTGTGCCCAGTGGGAGGCTACGGTCAGAGGCCTGCCCTAAAATGGCAAGAAATGTCCATCGGCGCAGCGCGTGAAATAGTCGCCGAGACCGGTGGGTTATAGATTTTGGTCCATGAGGGGTTGGGAGGGTTTCAGGGGCTCTGGTGTCGGAAAAGGATCTGATCTTTTCGAGGATCTCGTGTGCCCAGTGGGAGGCTACGGTCAAGCCTGCCCTAAAATGGCAAGAAATGTCCAGCCATAGCGCGTGAAATAATCATGAGACGGTGGGTTATAGATTTTTGCTCCATGAGGTTGGGGAGGGCGTTTGGGGGCTCTGGCGTCGGGAAATGGGTACAGTCTTTTGAGGTCCTTGTGCCCAGTGGGAGGCTAAGGTCAGGCTGCCCTAAAATGACAAGAAATGCCAGCGCATCGCGTGGAAATAGTCATGAGGGCGGGGGGCTATAGCCTTTGGGCCGGGGGGGTTGGGGAGGGGGTTCGGGGGCTCTGGGTGTTGGAAATGGGTACAGTCTTTTCGAGGGTCCTCGTGTGCCAGTGGGAGGCTCTGATCAGGGCCTGCCCTAAAATGGCAAGAAATGCCCAGTGGCACAACGCGTGAAATAGTCGCCGAGACCGGTGGGTTATAGCCTTTGGCCCGCGGGGGTTGGGGAGGGGCGTTCGGGGGCTCTGGGTGTGAGAAATGAGAACAGTCTTTTTGAGGTCCTTGTATGCCCAGTGGGAGGCTACGGTCAAGCACTGCCCTAAAAATAACAAGACATGCCAGGCGCATCGTGAAATGTCGAGGCCGGTGGGCTATAAATTTGGTCGAGGGGTTGGGGAGGGGGGTTGAGGGGCTCTTGGGTGTCAGGAAATGTTGTCTGGATCTTTTGAGGTCCTTGTATGCAGATTGGGAGGCTCTCAGTCGAGCCTGCCCTAAAATATGTGCCAAGAGGCGCATCAGCGTGATTGTCATGGGGCGGTGGGCTATAAATTTGGTCCAGAGGGGTTGGGAGGAAGTTCTGGGGCTCAGGGAATCAGAAATGGTACAGTCTTTTCGAGGGTCCTCGTGTGCCCAGTGGGAGGCTCTGGTCAGAGGCCTGCCCTAAAATGGCAAGAAATGCCAGTGGCTGGCGTGAAATAGTCACCGGCAGGTGGGCTATAGCCTTTGTCCTTGAGGGGTTGGGAGGGGTTTCAGGGGGCTCAGTGGTCGGAAAAGGATCTGATCTTTTAGGATCTCGTGTGCCCAGTGGGAGGCTACGGTCAAGCCTGCCCCTAAAATAGCAAGAAATGTCCAGCGCGTGGCAGCGTGAAATAATCATGAGACCGATTGGGTTATAGATTTTGCTCAGCGAAGAGGTTGGGGGAGGCGTTTGGGGAGCTCTGGGCGTCGAAATGGAGTCTGATCTTTTGAGGTCCTTGTGTGCCCAGTGGGAGGCTAAGGTCAGGCTGCCCTAAAATGGCAAGAAATGCCCAGCGGCGCAGCGCGTGAAATAGTCGCCGCGGCCGGTGGGCTATAGCCTTTGGCCCGGGGGGGTTGGGGAGGGGCGTTCGGGGGCTCTGGGTGTTGGAAATGGGTACAGTCTTTTCGAGGGTCCTCGCGTGCCCAGTGGGAGGCTACGGTAAGGGCCTGCCCTAAAATGGCAAGAAATGCCCAGCGGCTGTAGCGTGAAATAGTCGCTTGAGACCCGGTGGGTTATATTGCTTTGGCCCAGCGGGGGTTGGGGAGGGGCGTTCAGGGCTCTGGGTGTTAGAAATGAGAACAGTCTTTTGAGGGTCCTTGTATGCAGGTGGGAGGCTCTGAGTCAGAAGCACATACTAAAATAACAAGACATGCCAGGCGCATCAGCGTGAAATTGTCGCCCGAGGCGGTGGGCTATAAATTTGGTCGAGGGTTGGGAGGGGTTGGGGGCTCTGGGTGTCGAAATGAGTACTGATCTTTTGAGGTCCTTGTATGCCCGGTGGGAGGCTACGGTCAAGCACTGCCCTAAAATGTGAGAACATGCCCAGGCGCATCAGCGTGAAATTGTCGCCCGAGGCGGTGGGCTATAGAATTTGGTCCATGAGGTTGGGAGGAAGTTACAGGACTACAGGACTCGGAAATGGGTACTGAGTCTTTTCGAGGTCCTCGTGTGCCCAGATGGGAGGCTACGGTCGAGGCCTGCCCTAAAATGGCAAGAAATGCCCAGGCTTGCAGCGTGAAATAGTCATCGAGGCGGTGGGATATAGCCTTTGGCCCTTGAGGGGTTGGGAGGGCGTTCGGGGGCTCAGGTGTCAGAAATAAGTACTGATCTTTTGAGGTCCTTGTATGCCCAGTGGGAGGCTACGGTGAAGCCTGCCTAAATAACAAGACATGCCCAGGCGCATCGCGTGAGGTGTCATGAGGCGGTGGGCTATAAATTTGGTCAGCGGGGGTTGGGAGGGGCGTTGGGGGCTCTGCGTGTCAGAAATAGTCTGATCTTTTGAGGGTCTGGTATGCCCGGTGGGAGGCTACAGTCGAGGCTTTGCCCTAAAATAGCAAGACATGCCCAGGCGCATCGCGTGAATTTGTCGCCTTGGCAGGTGGGCTATAAATTTTCAGTCCTTGGGGTTGGGAGGGAAGTTACAGGGCTCTGGGAATCGAAATGGGTACAGTCTTTTGAGGTCCTCTTGTGCCCAGTGGGAGGCTACAGTCAGAGGCCTGCCCTAAAATGGCAAGAAATGCCAGTGGCAGCGTGAAATAGTCACAGGCAGTGGGCTTTAGCCTTTGGTCCGCGGGGGTTGGGGAGGGAAGTTCTGGTGCTCTGGGCGTCGGAAATGGGTACAGTCTTTTCGAGGGTCCTCGTGTGCCCAGTGGGAGGCTACGATCAGAAGGTTGCCCTAAAATGACAAGAAATGCCCAAGCACTGTGGCGTGAAATAGTCACGGGCGGTGGGCTATAGCCTGGTCCTTGAGGTTGGGAGGGCGTTCGGGGCTCTGGGCGTCGAAATGGGTACTGATCTTTTGAGGGTCCTCGTGTGCCCAGTGGGAGGCTCTGATCAGAGGCCTGCCCTAAAATAATGAGAAATGCCCATGCCAGCGCGCGTGAAATAGTCATCGAGGCCGGTGGGATATAGCCTTTGGCCCGCGGGGGTTGGGGAGGGGCGTTCGGGGGCTCTGGGTGTCAGAAATGAGTACAGTCTTTTTGAGGGTCCTTGTATGCCCAGTGGGAGGCTACGGTCAGAAGCCTGCCCTAAAATGGCAAGAAATGCCCAGCGGCGCAGCGCGTGAAATGGTCACCGAGGCCGGTGGGCTTTGTGCTAGTCCCATGAGGGTTGGGGAGGAAGTTCTGGTGCTGGGCGTCGGAAATGGGTCTGATCTTTTCGAGGGTCTCGTGTGCCCGTGGGAGGCTACGGTCAGAGGCCTGCCTAAAATGACAAGAAATGCCCAGCGCAGCGCGTGAAATAGTCACCAAGGGCGGTGGGCTATATGCTGGTCCCATGAGGGGTTGGGAGGGGGTTCGGGGGCTCTGGGCGTACGAAATGGGTCCAGTCTGTTCAAGGGTCCTCGTGTGCCCGGTGGGAGGATACGGTCAAGCCTGCCTAAAATGGCAAGAAATGCCCAGTAGCGCATCAGCGTGAAATAGTCACTGAGGGCGGTGGTCTATGCTGGTCCATGAGGGTTGGGAGGGGCGTTCTTGGGCTCTGGGTGTCTGATATGGGTACAGCCTTTTCGAGGGTCCTCGCGTGCCCGGTGGGAGGCTCTGACCGGGGACTGCCCTAAAATGGCAAGAAATGCCAGTGACATAGCGTGAAATAATCGCCGAGGCGGTGGGATATGTGCCTGGTCTGCGGGGGTTGGGGAGGTCGTGGGAAATGGGTACAGTCTTTCGAGGGTCCTCGTGTGCCCGTGGGAGGCTCTGTCAGGAGGCCTGCCCTAAAATGACAAGAAATGCTGCCAGGCGCAGCGTGAAATAGTCACCGAGGCGGTGGGCTATAAGCTGGTCCATGAGGGGTTGGGGAGGGGCGTTCGGGGCTCTGGGCGTCAGAAATGGGTACAGTCTTTCGAGGTCCTCGTGTGAGTGGGAGGATACGGTGAAAGCCTGCCTAAAATGGCAAGAAATGCTGTGGCGCATCGCGTGAAATAGTCACAGGCGGTGGTCTATAACTGGTCCAGGGGTTGGGAGGGGCGTTCGGGGCTCTGGGTTTTGGAAATGGTACAGTCTTTCGAGGTCCTCGCGTGCCCAGTGGGAGGCTTGTCAGGGGCACTGCCCTAAAATGGCAAAAATGCCAGCAGCTGTAGCGTGAAATAGTCGCCGAGGCCTGTGGGATATAGCCTTTGGTCTGCGGGGGTTAGGGAGGGACGTCGGAAATGGGTACAGTCTTTTCGAGGGTCCTCGTGTGCTTGATGGGAGGCTCTGGTCAAGCCTGCCTAAAATATGAAATATCCAGTGGCGGTAGCGTGAAATAATCGGCCGTGGCGGGCTATGTACTGGCCCATGGGGGTTGGGGAGGGCGTTCAGGGGCTCACAGGTGTTGGAAATGGGTACAGTCTTTTCGAGGGTCCTCGCGTGCCCAGTGGTAGGCTACGGTCAGGGCCTGCCCTAAAATGGCAAGAAATGCCCTTAGTGACTGTAGCGTGAAATAGTCGCCGAGGGCACATGGGAAATAGCCATTGGTCTGCGGGGTTAGGGAGGCGTCGGAAATGGGTACAGTCTTTTCGAGGGTCCTCGTGCCCGATGGGAGGCTACAGTCAGGAAGCCTGCCCTAAAATGGCAGAAATGCCAGCGCATAGCGTGAAATTGTCGCCGAGGCGGTGGGCTATAGCCTTTGTCCATGATGGTTGGGAGGAAGTTACAGGCTCACAGGCGTCGGAAATGGGTACAGTCTTTTTGAGGGTCCTCGCGTGCCCAGTGGGAGGCTACGGTCAAAAGCCTACCCTAGAATGGTAAGACATGCCCAGAGTTGCATCGCGTGAAATTGTCGCCGAGGCCGGTGGGCTATAGATTTTGGTCCGCGGGGGTTGGGGAGGAAGTTGCAGGGCTCAGGAATCGAGAAATGGAGTGCAGTCTTTTCGATGCTCCTCGTGTTCCCAGTGGGAGGCTACGGTCAGAGGCCTGCCCTAAAATGGCAAGAAATGCCCACAGCGCAGTAGCGTGAAATAATCACGAGGCAGTGGGCTATAATACTGTCCATGAGGGGTTGGGGAGGGGTTTGGGGCTCAGTACGTCGGAAAAGTCTGAGTCTTTCGAGGTCCTCGTGTGCAGTGGGAGGCTACTGATCAAGCCTGCCTAAAATGGCAAGAAATGCCATGACTGTCAGCGTGAAATGTCGCGAGGCCGGTGGTCTATGGCCTTTGGTTAGTGAGGGGTTGGGGAGGGGTTGGGGTTACGGTAGTTGGAAATGGGTGAGTCTTTTCAGGTGTCCTCGTGTGCCCGATGGGGCCTTCTGATCCAGGCCTGCGCTAAAATGGCAAGAAATGCCAATGACATGGCGCGTGAAATAGTCACAAGGGCGGTGGGCTTTGTGCTGGTCCGCGGGGGTTGGGGAGGGGCGGTCGGGGGCTCTGGGCGTCGGAAATGGGTACAGTCTTTTCAAGGGTCCTCGTGTGCCCAGTGGGAGGATACGGTCAGAAGCCTGCCCTAAAATGGCAAGAAATGCCCAGCGGCGCAGCGCGTGAAATAGTCACCGAGGCCGGTGGTCTATAATGCTGGTCCCATGGGGTTGGGGAGGGAAGTTACAGGGCTCAGGCGTCGGAAATGGGTACAGTCTTTCGAGGTCCTCGTGTGCCCAGTGGGAGGCTACGATCAAGCCGGCCTAAAATAGCCAGAAATTCAAGTAGCAGCGTGGGGAAATAATCGTAGGGCGGCCGGCTGGTCTGTGAGGGGTTGGGGAGGGCGTTCGGGGCTCACAGTCGTCGGAAAAGGTACAGTCTTTTCGAGTGTCCTCGTGTTCACAGTGGGAGGTTACGGTCAAGCCTGCCTAAAATGGTAGAAATACAGCGCATCGCGTGAAAGTGTCGCCCGAGGCGGTGGTCCTATTGCCTTTGGTTCATGAGGGGTTGGGGAGGGGTTGGGGTTCTGGTAGTCGGGAAATGGGTACAGTCTTTTGAGTGTCCTCGTGTACTTGATGGGAGGCTACGGTCACAGCCTGCGCTAAAATGGCAAGAAATGCCAGTAGCGCATAGCGTGAAATAGTCGCCGAGGCGGTGGGCTATAACTTTGGTCCATGTGGGGTTGGGAGGGAAGTTGGGGCTCAGTCGTCGGAAAAAGGTACAGTGTTTTGAGGGTCTCGGTTGCCCAGTGGGAGGCTACGGTCAGAAGCACTGCCCTAAAATGGCAAGAAATACCCAGCATCAGCGTGAAATAGTCGCGTGGCCGTGGCGGTGGTCTATGGCCTTTGGTTCATGAGGGGTTGGGGAGGGGTTGAGGGGCTCTGGTGATCAGAAATGGGTCAGTCTTTTGAGTGTCCTCGTGTGCTTGATGGGAGGCTCTGGTCCAGGCTTAGCTAAAATGGCAAGAAATACCAGCCGAGCAGCGTGAAATAGTCACAGGCGGTGGGCTTTAAGCCTGGTCAGCGGGGTTGGGGAGGGGCGTTCGGGGGCTCTGGGCGTCGGAAATGGGTGCAGTCTTTTCAAGGGTCCTCGTGTGCCCAGTGGGAGGCTACGGTCAGACGCCTGCCCTAAAATGGCAAGAAATACCAAGCGGCGCAGCGTGTGAAATAGTCGCTGAGGCCGGTGGGCTATAACTGGTCCTTGAGGGGTTGGGAGGAAGTTACAGGGCTCACAGGTGTCGGAAATGGGTACAGTCTTTTCAAGGGTCCTCGTGTGCCCAGTGGGAGGCTACGGTCAGAAGCCTGCCCTAAAATGGCAAGAAATGCCTAGCGGCGCATAGCGTGAAATTGTCGCCAAGGCCGGTGGGCTATAGCCTTTTGTCCGCGGGGGTTGCGGAGGGAAGTTCTGGGGCTCTGGGTGTCGGAAATGGGTACAGTCTTTTCGAGGTCCTCGTGTGCCCCGTGGGAGGCTCTGATCGAGCCTGCCCTAAAATAACCAAGAAATGCCAGTAGCGCATAAGCGTGAAATAATCGCCAAGGCGGTGGGCTATAGCCTTTGGTCCTTGAGGGGTTGGGAGGAAGTTCAGCTCAGTCGTCGGGAAAAAGTCTGAGTGTTTTCTAGGGTCCTCGTGTGCCCAGTGGGAGGCTACGGTCAGAAGCCTGCCCTAAAATGGCAAGAAATGCCCAGCGGCGCATCGCGTGAAATTGTCGCCGAGGCCGGTGGTCTATGGCCTTTGGTTCGCGGGGGTTGGGGAGGGGGGTTCGGGGGTTTTGGTAGTCAGAAATGGGTACAGTCTTTTCGAGTGTCCTCGTGTACCCAGTAGGAGGCTACGGTCACAGGCCTGCGCTAAAATGGCAAGAAATGCCCAGCGGCGCAGCGCGTGAAATGGTCACCGAGGCCGGTGGGCTTTAGCCTTTGGTCCTCGGGGGTTGGGGAGGGGCGTTCGGGTGCTCTGGGCGTCGGAAATGGGTACAGTCTTTTCAAGGGTCCTCGTGTGCCCAGTGGGAGGCTACGGTTAGAGGCCTGCCCTAAAATGGCAAGAAATGCCAAGCGGCGCAGCGCGTGAAATGGTCGCTGAGCCCGGTGGGCTATAGCCTTTGGTCCGCATGAGGGTGGGAGGAAGTTACAGGGGATCTGGGTGCCGGAAATGGGTACAGTCTTTTCGAGGTCCTCGTGTGCCCGATGGGAGGCTCTGATCAGAAGCCTGCCCTAAAATGGCAAGAAATGCCCAGTAGCGCATGGCGTGAAATTATCGCCGAGGCGGTGGGCTATAGCCTTTTGGCTCATGAGGGGTTGGGGAGGGGTCGTTACAGGGCTCACTGGGCATCGAAATGAGTCAGTCTTTCGAGGGTCCTCGTGTGCCCGGTGGGAGGCTACTGGTGAGGCCTGCCCTAAAATGGCAAGAAATGCCCACAGCGTAGCGTGAAGTAGTCACAGGCGGTGGGCTATAACTGAGTCATGAGGTTTGGGAGGGGTTTGAGGGGCTCTGGTCCTCGGAAAAAGGTACAGTGTTTTGAGGGTCCTCGGTTGATTGGGAGGCTACTGGTCAGGCCTGCCCTAAAATAAGAAATGCCAATGTGCGCATCGCGTGAAATGTCGCCGTGGCGGTGGTCTATAGCCTTTGGTTGTGAGGGTTGGGGAGGGGTTCGGGGCTCGGTAGTCGAAATGGGTAAAGTCTTTTCGAGTGTCCTCGTGTGCCAGTAGGAGGCTACGGTCACAGGCTTGCGCTAAAATGGCAAGAAATGCCCAGCAGCGCGCCGTGAAATGGTCAAGGCGGTGGGCTTTGTGCTGGTCATGAGGGTTGGGGAGGGGCGTTCGGGGGCTCTGGGCGTCGGAAATGGGTACAGTCTTTTCAAGGGTCCTCGTGTGCCCAGTGGGAGGCTACGGTCAGACGCCTGCCCTAAAATGGCAAGAAATACCAAGCGGCGCAGCGTGTGAAATAGTCGCTGAGGCCGGTGGGCTATAGCCTTTGGTCCGCAGGGGTTGGGGAGGGAAGTTCTGGGGCTCTGGGTGTCGGAAATGGGTACAGTCTTTTCGAGGTCCTCGTGTGCCCAGTGGGAGGCTACGGTCAGAAGCCTGCCCTAAAATGGCAAGAAATGCCTAGCGGCGCATAGCGTGAAATTGTCGCCAAGGCCGGTGGGCTATAGCCTTTTGTCCATGAGGTTGCGGAGGGAAGTTCAGACTCTGGGTGTGAAATGGTACAGTCTTTTGAGGTCCTCGTGTGCCCTTGATGGGAGGCTACGGTCAGAAGCCTGCCCTAAAATGGCAAGAAATGCCAGGCGCATAGCGTGAAATAATCATGAGGCGGTGGGCTATAGCTTTGGTCCCATGAGGGGTTGGGGAGGAGTTAGGACTCTGGGCATGGAGGTGAGTACAGTCTTTTCGAGGGTCCTCATGTGCCCAGAGGAAGTCTGTGGTCAGAGGCCTGCCTAAAATGGCAAGAAATGCCCAGCAGCAGCGTGTGAAATAGTCACCAAGGGCCGGTGGGATATAGCCTGGCCCAGGGGTTGGGAGGGCGTTCAGGGGCTCAGGTGTCGGAAATGAGTCTGATCTTTTGAGGTCCTTGTATGCCCGGTGGGAGGCTACAGTCGAAGCCTGCCTAAAATGGCAAGACATGCCAGGCGCATCGCGTGAAATAGTCACAAGGCCGGTGGGCTATAGCCTTTGTCCATGAGGGTTGGGAGGGGTTTCGGGGCTCAGTGTCGGAAAGGATCTGATCTTTTCGAGGATCCTCGTGTGCCAGTGGGAGGCTACTGGTCAAGCCTGCCCTAAAATGGCAAGAAATGTCCATGCGCATGGCGTGAAATAATCAGCGAGACCGGTGGGTTATAGATTTTGCTCCATGAGGGGTTGGGGAGGGGCGTTCGGGGGCTCTGGGCGTCGGAAATGGGTACAGTCTTTTTGAGGGTCCTTGTGTGCCCAGTGGGAGGCTAAGGTCAGAAGGCTGCCCTAAAATGACAAGAAATGCCCAGCGGCGCATCGCGTGAAATAGTCGCCGAGGCCGGTGGTCTATGGCCTTTGGCCAGATTGGGGAGGCGTTCGGGGCTCACAGGTGTTGGAAATGAGTACAGTCTTTTGAGGGTCCTCAGCGTGCCCAGGTGGGAGGCTACGGTCAGAGCCTGCCCTAAAATGGCAAGAAATGCCCAGTGGCTCACCGCGTGAAATAGTCGCCGAGACCGGTGGGTTATAGCCTTTGGCCCGCGGGGGTTGGGGAGGGGCGTACGGGGGCTCTGGGTGTTAGAAATGAGAACAGTCTTTTGAGGTCCTTGTATGCCTGATGGGAGGCTACGGTCAGCACTGCCCTAAAATGGCAAGAACATGCCAGGCGCAGCGTGAAATTGTCATGAGGCGGTGGGCTATAGAATTTGGTCCGAGGGGTTGGGGGAGGGGTTGGGGGCTCTGGGTGTCGAGAAATGAGTCTGATCTTTTGAGGGTCCTTATGCCCAGTGGGAGGCTCTGTCGAAGCACATGCCCTAAAATAACAAGACATGCCAGGCGCATCAGCGTGAAATAGTCGCCGAGGCGGTGGGCTATAGAATTTAGTCCGAGGGTTGGGGAGGAGGAAGTTACAGGGCTCAGGAATCAGAAATGGGTACAGTCTTTTCGAGGGTCCTCGTGTGCCCAGTGGGAGGCTACGGTAAGAGGCCTGCCCTAAAATGGCAAGAAATGCCCAGCGGCAGCGCGTGAAATAGTCACCGAGGCCGGTGGGCTATAAGCCTTTGTCATGAGGGGTTGGGAGGGGTTTGAGGGGCTCAGTCGTGGAAAAGGATCAGTCTTTTGAGGATCTCGTGTGCCCGATGGGAGGCTACGGTCAAGCCTGCCCTAAAATAAAAGAAATGTCAGCATGGCGCGTGAAATAATCCGAGACCGGTGGGTTATAGATTTTGCTCCATGAGGTTGGGGAGGGGCGTTTGGAGCTCTGGGCGTCGGAAATGGGTGAGTCTTTTGAGGTCCTTGTGTGCCCAGTGGGAGGCTAAGGTCAGAGAAAGCTGCCCTAAAATGACAAGAAAATGCCCAGCGCATCGCGTGAAATAATCGCCCAGGCGGACTATGTGCTGGCCCTTGGCCCAGTTGGGGAAGGCGTTCGGGGCTCAGGTGTTGGAAATGGAGTCTGATCTTTTCGAGGTCCTCGCGTGCCCGATTGGGAGGCTCTGATCAGGGCCTGCCCTAAAATGGCAAGAAATGCCCGATTGGCTGTAGCGTGAAATAGTCGCTTGAGACCCGGTGGGTTATAGCCTTTGTGAGGTTAGGGGAGGGGCGTTCGGGGGCTCTGGGTGTTAGAAATGAGAACAGTCTTTTTGAGGGTCCTTGTATGCCCAGTGGGAGGCTACGGTCAGAAGCCTGCCCTAAAATGGCAAGACATGCCCAGAGGCGCATCGCGTGAAATTGTCGCCGAGGCCGGTGGGCTATAGAATTTGGTCCGAGGGGGTTGGGGAGGGGGGTTCGGGGGCTCTGGGTGTCAGAAATGAGTACAGTCTTTTTGAGGGTCCTTGTATGCCCAGTGGGAGGCTACGGTCAGAAGCCTGCCCTAAAATGGCAAGACATGCCCAGAGGCGCATCGCGTGAAATTGTCGCCGAGGCCGGTGGGCTATAGAATTTGGTCCGCGGGGGTTGGGGAGGGAAGTTCTGGGACTCTGGGACTCGGAAATGGGTACAGTCTTTTCGAGGGTCCTCGTGTGCCCAGTGGGAGGCTACGGTCAGAGGCCTGCCCTAAAATGGCAAGAAATGCCCAGCGGCGCAGCGCGTGAAATAGTCACCGAGGCCGGTGGGATATAGCCTTTGGCCCGCGGGGGTTGGGGAGGGGCGTTCGGGGGCTCTGGGTGTCAGAAATGAGTACAGTCTTTTTGAGGGTCCTTGTATGCCCAGTGGGAGGCTACGGTCAGAAGCCTGCCCTAAAATGTGAACATGCCAGGCGCATCAGCGTGAAATGTCATGCGAGGCAGTGGGCTATAAATTTGGTCCAGCGGGGTTGGGGAGGGGCGTTCGGGGCTCTGCGTGTCAGAAATGAGTACAGTCTTTGAGGGTCTGGTATGGGTGGGAGGCTCTGGTCGAGCTGCCCTAAAATGGCAAGACATGCCAGGCGCATCAGCGTGAATTTATCGCCCGACGGTGGGCTATAGAATTTGGTCAGCAGGGGTTGGGAGGGAAGTTAGACTCACAGGAATCAGAAATGGGTGATCTTTTCGAGGGTCCTCTTGTGCCCAGTGGGAGGCTACTGTTAGAGGCCTTCCTAAATTTGCTAGAAATGCCCAGTGGCGTGCGTGAAATGGTCACCAAGGCCGGTGGGCTTTAGCCTTTGGTCCGCGGGGGTTGGGGAGGGAAGTTCTGGTGCTCTGGGCGTCGGAAATGGGTACAGTCTTTTCGAGGGTCCTCGTGTGCCCAGTGGGAGGCTACGATCAGAAGGTTGCCCTAAAATGACAAGAAATGCCCAGCGGACTGGCCAGTGAAATAGTCACAAGGCGGTGGGCTATGCTGATCAGCGGGGGTTGGGGAGGGGCGTTCGGGGGCTCTGGGCGTCCGAAATGGGTACAGTCTTTTCGAGGGTCCTCGTGTGCCCAGTGGGAGGCTACGGTCAGAGGCCTGCCCTAAAATGGCAAGAAATGCCCAGCGGCGCAGCGCGTGAAATAGTCATCGAGGCCGGTGGGATATAGCCTTTGGCCCGCGGGGGTTGGGGAGGGGCGTTCGGGGGCTCTGGGTGTCAGAAATGAGTACAGTCTTTTTGAGGGTCCTTGTATGCCCAGTGGGAGGCTACGGTCAGAAGCCTGCCCTAAAATGGCAAGACATGCCAGGCATGGCGCGTGAAATAGTCACCAAGGCGGTGGGCTTTAATAACTGGTCCTTGAGGTTGGGAGGATTCTGGTGCTCAGGCGTGGAAATGGGTACAGTCTTTTCGAGGTCCTCGTGTGCCCGTGGGAGGCTACAGTCAGAGGCCTGCCCTAAAATGACAGAAATGCCCAGCGCATGGCAGCGTGAAATAGTCACCAAGGGCGGTGGGCTATAACTGCCCAGTCATGAGGGGTTGGGAGAAGGCGTTCGGGGCTCTGGGCGTCGAAATAGTTACTGATCTTCGAGGTCTCGTGTGCCCAGTGGGAGGATCGGTCAGAAGCCTGCCTAAAATGGCAAGAAATGCCAGCGCATCGCGTGAAATAGTCACAGGCGGTGGTCTATAATCCTTGGGGGTTGGGAGGGGCGTTGGGGGCTCACAGGTGTCGGAAATGGGTACAGTCTTTTCGAGGGTCCTCGCGTGCCCAGTGGGAGGCTACGGCCAGGGACTGCCCTAAAATGGCAAGAAATGCCCAGCGGCACAGCGCGTGAAATAGTCGCCGAGGCCGGTGGGATATAGCCTTTGGTCTGCGGGGGTTGGGGAGGGTCGTCGGAAATGGGTACAGTCTTTTCGAGGGTCCTCGTGTGCCCCGTGGGAGGCTACGGTCAGAGGCCTGCCCTAAAATGACAAGAAATGCCCAGCGGCGCAGCGCGTGAAATAGTCACCGAGGCCGGTGGGCTATAGCCATTGGTCAGAGGTTGGGGAGGGCGTTCGGGGGCTCTGGGCGTCGAAATGGGTCTGATCTTTTCGAGGTCTCGTGTGCCCGGTGGGAGGATCTGGTCAAGCCTGCCTAAAATGGCAAGAAAATGCCAGTGACGCATCGCGTGAAATAGTCACGAGGCGGTGGTCTATATGCTGGTCCTTGAGGGGTTGGGGAGAGGCGTTCGGGGCTCTGGGTTTGGAAATGGGTACAGTCTTTTCGAGGGTCCTCGCGTGCCCGATGGGAGGCTTGTCAGGGCCTGCCCTAAAATAGCAAAAATGCCAATGACAGTGCAGCGTGAAATAGTCGCTTGAGGCACATGGGATATAGCCTTTGATGCGGGGTTAGGGAGGAGACGTCGGAAATGGGTGCAGTCTTTTCGAGGGTCCTCGTGTGCTTGATGGGAGGCTACTGGTCAAGCACTTACTAAAATGGCAGAAATATCCAGTAGCGCACGTGAAATAATCGGAGGCAGTGAACTATAGCCTTTGGCCCGAGGGTTGGGGAGGGCGTTCGAGACTCACAGGTGTTGGAAATGGGTACAGTCTTTTCGAGGGTCTCAGCGTGCCCGATGGTGAGCTCTGGTCGGGAGCCTGCCTAAAATGGCAAGAAATGCCAGTGACTGTAGCGTGAAATAGTCGCCAGGGCACATGGGATATAGCCTTTGGTCTGCGGGGTTAGGGAGGCGTCGGAAATGGGTGATCTTTTCGAGGGTCTCGTGTGCCGATGGGAGGCTACGGTCAAGCACTGCCCTAAAATGGCAAGAAATGCCAGCGCATAAGCGTGAGTGTCCCCGAGGCCGGTGGGCTATAGCCTTTTGTCCGCGGTGGTTGGGGAGGGAAGTTCTGGGCTCTGGGCGTCGGAAATGGGTACAGTCTTTTTGAGGGTCCTTGTGTGCCCAGTGGGAGGCTACGGTCAAAAGCCTACCCTAGAATGGTAAGACATGCCCAGAGTTGCATCGCGTGAAATTGTCGCCGAGGCCGGTGGGCTATAGATTTTGGTCCGCGGGGGTTGGGGAGGGAAGTTCTGGGGCTCTGGGAATCAGAAATGGGTACAGTCTTTTCGAGGGTCCTCGTGTTCCCAGTGGGAGGCTACGGTCAGAGGCCTGCCCTAAAATGGCAAGAAATGCCCACCGGCGCAGCGCGTGAAATGATCACAAGGCAGTGGGCTATAACTCTGGTCCATGAGGTTGGGAGGGGTTTGAGGGGCTCAGTCGTCGGGAAAAGGTACAGTCTTCGAGGTCTCGTGTGCCCAGTGGGAGGCTACGGTCAAGCCTGCCCTAAAATAGCAAAAATGCCAACTGTCAGCGTGAAAATTGTCACGAGGCCGGTGGTCTATAGCCTTTAGTTCATGAGGGGTTGGGGAGGGGTTGGGGTTACAGTAGTTGGAAATAGATGCAGTCTTTTCAGGTGTCCTCGTGTGCCCAGTGGGGCCTTCTGATCCAGGCTCGCTAAAATGGCAAGAAATGCCCATGGCAGCGCGTGAAATAGTCACAAGGCGGTGGGCTTTAGCCTTTAGTCCTTGAGGGTTGGGGAGGGGCGGTCGGGGCTACAGGCGTGGGAAATGGGTACAGTCTTTTCAAGGGTCCTCGTGTGCCAGTGGGAGGATACGGTCAAGCCTGCCTAAAATGGCAAGAAATGCCAGTGGCGCATCGCGTGAAATAGTCACCAGGCGGTGGTCTATAATGCTGGTCCCGGGGGTTGGGAGAGGAAGTTACAGGGGCTCACTGGGCGTCGGAAATGGGTCTGAGTCTTTTCGAGGGTCCTCGTGTGCCCAGTGGGAGGCTCGATCAAGCCGGCCTAAAATAAGAAATTCCCAGCGGCGCAGCGTGAAATAATCGCCGAGGCGGCTATTTTGTGAGGGGTGGGGAGGGGCGTTCGGGGGATCTGGTCGTCGGAAAAGGGTACAGTCTTTTCGAGGTTCCTCGTGTGCCCAGTTGGAGGCTACGGTCACAAGCCTGCCCTAAAATGGTAAGAAATACCCAGCGGCGCCTCGCGTGAAATGTCATGAGGCGGTGGTCTATTGCCTTTAGTTCGCGGGGGTTGGGGAGGGGTTCGGGGTTACGGTAGTCAGAAATGGAGTACAGTCTTTTGAGTGTCCTCGTGTGCCCAGTGGGAGGCTCTGAGTCCAGGCCTGCGCTAAAATGGCAAGAAATGCCCAGCCATGGCGTGAAATAGTCACCGGCGGTGGGCTTGTGCTTTGGTCGTGAGGGGTTGGGGAGGGGGGGTCAGGGGCTCTGGGCGTCGGAAATGGGTACAGTCTTTTCAAGGGTCCTCGTGTGCCCAGTGGGAGGCTACGGTCAGAGGCCAGCCCTAAAATGGCAAGAAATGCCAATGACGCAGGCGTGAAATAGTCAAGGGCGGTGGGCTACTGTGCCTTGAGGTTGGGGAGGCGTTGAGGGCTCTGGGTGTCGGAAATGGGTACAGTCTTTCTGAGGGTCCTTGTGTGCCCAGTGGGAGGCTACGGTCAGAAGCCTGCCCCAAAATGGCAAGACATGCCAGGCGCATCAGCGTGAAATGTCATGCCGAGGCAGTGGGCTATAAATTTGGTCCAGCATGGGGTTGGGGAGGAAGTTACAGAGGGCTCACAGGAATCAGAAATGGGTGATCTTTTGAGGGTCCTCGTGTGCCCAGTGGGAGGCTCTGAGTCATAGGCCTGCCCTAAAATGGCAAGAAATGCTTGGCGCCTTGTCAGCGTGAAATAGTCGCCGAGGCGGTGGGCTTTAGCCTTTGGTCAGCGGGGTTGGGAGGGGCGGTCGGGGGCTACAGGCGTCGGAAATGGGTCTGATCTTTTCAAGGGTCCTCGTGTGCCCAGTGGGAAGCTACGGACAGAGTCCTGCCCTAAAAAGGCAAGAAATTCCCAGCGGCGCAGCGTGAAATAGTCAAGGGCGGTGGGCTATGCTGGCCCTTGAGGTTGGGGAGGGGCGTTCGGGGGCTGGGTGTCGGAAATGGGTGCAGTCTTTAGGTCCTTGTGTGTGCCCAGTGGGAGGCTCTGATCGAGCACACTAAATGGCAAGACATGCCCAGGCGCATCAGCGTGAAGTGTCATGGGGCCGGTGGGCTATAGAATTTGGTCCCAGCAGGGGTTGGGAGGGAAGTTACAGGGCTGGGAATCAGAAATGGGTACAGTCTTTTCGAGGTCTCGTGTGCCCGTGGGAGGCTACGGTCAGAAGCCTGCCTAAAATGTGAAAGAAATGACCAGCGCGCATGCGTGAAATAATCATGAGACCGGTGGGCTATAGATTTTAGTCCGCATGGGTTGGGAGGGCGTTTGGGGGCTGGGCGTCGGAAGCAGGTCTGAGTCTTTTGAGGTCCTTGTGTGCCCAGTGGGAGGTAAGGTCAAGGCTGCTCTAAAATGGCAAGAAATGCCAATGGCATCAGCGTGAAATAAGTCGCGAGGCGGTGGTCTTTTGCCTTTGGTCCGGGGGGGTTGGGGGGGGGTTCGGGGTTTCTGGTCGTCGGAAATGGGTACAGTCTTTTCGAGTGTCCTCGTGTGCCTTGATGGGAGGCTACGGTCAAGCCTGCCCTAAAATGGCAAGAAATACCCAGGCGCATCGCGTGAAATAGTCACGAGGCCGGTGGTCTATAATAACTGGTCCCTTGAGGGTTGGGAGGAAGTTCTCGGGCTCTGGGCGTCGGAAATGGGTACAGTCTTTTCGAGCCTCCTCGTGTGTGATGGGAGGCTACGATCAAGCCTGCCTAAAATAGCCAGAAATGCCAATGGCAGCGCGTGAAATAATCATGAGGCAGGTGGGGTATAGCCTTTGGTCTGCGGGGTTGGGGAGGCGTGGGAAATGGGTACACTCTTTTCGAGGTCTCGTGTGCCGATGGGAGGCTGATCAGAAGGCTGCCCTAAAATGGCAAGAAAATGTGGCCAGCGCATCGCGTGAAATAATCGCCGAGGCGGTGGTCTATAGCCTTTGGTCCTTGAGGGGTTGGGGAGGGGTTCGGGGTTATGGTCGTCAGAAATGGGTACAGACTTTTCGAGTGTCTCGTGTGCCAGGAGAGGCTACGGTCGAGGCCTGCGCTAAAATGGCAAGAAATGCCCAATGGCGTGAAATAGTCGCCGAGGCGGTGGGCTATAGCCTGGCCCAGCGGGGTTAGGGAGGCGTTCGGGGCTCTGGGTGTCGGAATGGTACAGTCTTTTGAGGTCTCGCGTGCCAGTGGGAGGCTACGGTCAAGGGCCTGCCTAAAATGGCAAGAAATGCCAGTGGAGCGCGTGGAAATAATCGCCGAGGCGGTGGGATATAGCCTTTGGTCAGCGGGGGTTGGGAGGGCGTCGGAAATGGGTACAGTCTTTTCGAGGTCCTCGTGTGCCCGTGGGAGGCTACGGTCGAGGCCTGCCCTAAAATGACAAGAAATGCCAGCGCAGCGCGTGAAATAGTCACCAAGGCACATGGGCTATAGCCTTTGGTCCAGCGGGGTTGGGGAGGGTTTGAGGGGCTCAGTGCGTCAGAAATGGAGTCAGTCTTTTGAGGTCCTCGTGTGCCCAGTGGGAGGCTACGGTCGAAGCACTGCCCTAAAATGGCAAGCCATACCAAGCGCTGTGCGCGTGAAATAATCGCCGAGGCCGGTGGGCTATAGCCTTTGGTCCGCGGGAGTTGGGGAGGGGCGTTCGGGGGCTCTAGGTGTCCGAAATGGGTACAGTGTTTTCGAGTGTCCTTGAGTACCCAGTGGGAGGCTACAGTCAGTGGCCTACCCTAAAATGGCAAGAAATGCCAGTATGAGGAAATAGTCACCAGGCGGAGGCTATAGCCTTTGGCCCTTGAGGGTTAGGGAGGGCGTTGAGGGCTCTTGTTGTGGGAAATGGGTACAGTCTTTTTGAGGGTCCTCGTGTGCCCAGTGGGAGACTACGGTCAGAGGCCTGCCCTAAAATGGCAAGAAATGCCCAGCGGCGCATCGCGTGAAATTGTCGCTGAGGCCGGTGGTCTATGGCCTTTGGTTCGCGGGGGTTGGGGAGGGGGGTTCGGGGGTTCTGGTAGTCAGAAATGGGTACAGTCTTTTCGACTGTCCTCGTGTGCCCAGTAGGAGGCTACGGTCACAGGCCTGCGCTAAAATGGCAAGAAATGCCCAGCGGCGTAGCGCGTGAAATGGTCACCGAGGCCGGTGGTCTTTAGCCTTTGGTCCCATGAGGATTGGGAGGCGGTGGGGGGCTCTGGGCGTCGGAAAAGGGTACAGTCTTTTCAAGGGTCCTCGTGTGCCCAGTGGGAGGATACTGTCAGAAGCCTGCCCTAAAATGGCAAGAAATGCCCACTGGCGCAGTAGCGTGGAAATAGTCATGGGGCCGGTGGGCTATAGCCCTTGTCCCGCGGGAGTTTGGGAGGGGCGTTCTGGGGATCTGGGTGTCCGAAATGGGTACAGTCTTTTCGAGGGTCTCGCGTGCCCAGTGGGAGGCTACTGAGTCAGGGCCTGCCTAAAATGGCAAGAAATGCCAGTGCGCATGCGTGAAATAGTCACCGAGGCCGGTGGGATATAGCCTTTGGTCTGCGGGGGTTGGGAGGGGCGTCGGAAACGGGTACAGTCTTTGCGAGGGTCCACGTTTGCCCCGTGGGAGGCTACGGTCAGATGCCTGCCAAAAATGGCAAGAAATGCCCAAGCCGCAGCGTGGAAATAATCACCAAGGCACATGGGCTATAGCCTTTGGTCCATGAGGGTTGGGGAGGGGTTTGAGGCTCAGTGCGTCGAAATGGGTCTGATCTTTTCGAGGGTCCTCGCGTGCCCAGTGGGAGGCTCTGATCAGGGCCTGCCCTAAAATGGAAAATGCCTTGGCGCATCAGCGTGAAATGTCATGAGGCGGTGATCTATGGCCTTTGGTTGTGGGGTTGGGGAGGGGTTCGGGGGTTGGTAGTGAAATGGAGTGAGTCTTTTCGGTCCTCGTGTGTGATGGGAGGCTACGGTCAGGCCTGCGCTAAAATGGCAAGAAATGCCCAGCGTGGCGTGAAATGGTCACCGAGGCGGTGGGCTTTAGCCTTTGGTCATGAGGGGTTGGGAGGGGCGGTCGGGGCTCAGGCGTCGGAAAAGTCTGAGTCTTTTCAAGGGTCCTCGTGTGCCCGGTGGGAGATCGGTCAGAAGCCTGCCCTAAAATGGCAAGAAATGCCCACAGCGTAGCGTGGAAATAGTCACAGGCGGTGGGCTGTGCTAGTCAGCGGGGGTTGGGGAGGGGTTTCGGGGCTCTCGTGGAAGGGTACAGTCTTTTGAGGTCTCGTGTGCCCGATGGGAGGCTACGGTCAGAAGCCTGCCCTAAAATGGTAAGAAATACCAGCGGTAGCATCGCGTGATATTGTCGCCGAGGCCGGTGGTCTATGGCCTTGGGTTGGGGGGGGGTGGGGGGGGGGGTGGGGGGGTTCTGGTAGTCAGAAATGGGTACAGTCTTTTCGAGTGTCCTCGTGTGCCCAGTAGGAGGCTACGGTCACAGGCCTGCGCTAAAATGGCAAGAAATTCCCAGCGGCGCAGCGCGTGAAATGGTCACCAGGCGGTGGGCTTTAGCCTGGTCATGAGGTTGGGGAGGGGCGGTCGGGGGCTCACAGGCGTCGGAAATGAGTGAGTCTTTTCAAGGGTCCTCGTGTGCCCGGTGGGAGGCTCTGATCAGAGGCCTGCCCTAAAATAGCAAGAAATGCCCAGCAGGCGTAGCGTGGAAATAGTCACCGAGGCCGGTCGCTATATAGCCTTGAGGTTGGGAGGGGCGTTGGGGGGCTCTGGTCGTCGGAAATGGGTACAGTCTTCTGAGGGGTCCTTGTGTGCCCAGTGGGAGGCTACAGTCGAAGCACTGCCCTAAAATCAAGACATGCCAGGCGCATCAGCGTGAGAGTGTCATGCCAGAGGCAGGTGGGCTATAGAATTTAGTCCATGAGGGTTGGGAGGAGATTACAGGGCTCAGGAATCAGAAATGGGTACAGTCTTTTCGAGGGTCCTGGTGTGCGCGGTGTGAGGCTCCGGTCATAGGCCTGCCATAAAATGGCAAGAAATGCCAGCGTATGCGCCAGCGTGAAATAGTCACGAGGGCGGTGGGCTATAGCCTGGTCCCATGAGGGGTTGGGGAGGGGTTTGGGGGCTCGGTCGTCAAAAGGTCTGAGTCTTTTCGAGGGTCCTCGTGTGATGGGAGGCTACGGTCAAGCCTGCCCTAAAATAACAAGAAATGTCCAGCGGCGCAGTAGCGTGGGAAATAATCGTGAGGCGGTGGGCTATAAATTTGGTCCAGGGGTTGGGGAGGAAGTTACAGGGCTCACAGGAATCAGAAATGGGTACAGTCTTTTCGAGGGTCCTCGTGTGCCCGGTGGGAGAAGCTACAGTCATAGGCCTGCCTAAAATGGCAAGAAATGCCATGGCGTAGCGCGTGAAATAGTCACCCGGGCAGTGGGCTACTGTGCTAGTCATGAGGTTGGGGAGGGGTTTGAGGGGCTCAGTGCGTCGAAAAAGGGTACAGTCTTTGAGGGTCCTCGTGTGCCAGTGGGAGGCTCTGGTCAAGCCTGCCTAAAATGGCAAAGAAATGTCCATGGCCTTGTGGCGTGAAATAGTCGCCGAGACCGGTGGGCTATAGATTTTGGTCCGCATGGGTTGGGGAGGGGCGTTTGGGGGCTCTGGGCGTCGGAAATGGGTACAGTCTTTTTGAGGGTCCTTGTGTGCCCAGTGGGAGGGTAAGGTCAGAAGGCTGCTCTAAAATGGCAAGAAATGCCCAGCGGCGCATCGCGTGAAATAGTCGCCGAGGCCGGTGGGCTATAGCCTTTGGTCCATGAGGGTTGGGGAGGGTTCGGGTTTACAGTCGTCGAGAAATGGAGTCTGATCTTTGAGGGTCCTCGTGTGCCCAGTGGGAGGAATGCAGTCAGCCTGCCTAAAATGGCAAGAAATGCCAGTGATGCGCCAGCGTGAAATAATCACGGGCCGGAGGCTATAGCCTGTGGTCCACGGGGGTTACGGAGGGTCGTTCGTGGGCTCTGGGTGTCGGAAATGGGTACAGTCTTTTCGAGGTCTCAGCGTGCCAGTGGGAGGCTCTGATCAGGGCCTGCCCTAAAATGGCAAGAAATGCCAGTGGCGCAGCGCGTGAAATAGTCACCGGGCAGGAGGGCTATAGCCTTTGGCCCAGCGGGGGTTGGGAGGGCGTTAAATGGGCTCAGGTGTCGGAAATGGGTCTGAGTCTTTTCGAGGGTCCTCGCGTGCTTGATGGGGAGGCTACAGTCAGAGGCCTGCCCTAAAATGGCAAGAAAATGCCCAGCGGTATAGCAACGTGAAATAATCATGCCGAGCCTATGGGATATAGCCTTTGGTCTGCGGGGTTGGGGAGGCATTGAAAATGGGTCCAGTCTTTTCGAGGGGCCTCCTGTGCCCAGTGGGAGGCTACGATCAGAGGCCTGCCCTAAAATGGCCAGAAATGCCCAGCGGCGCAGCGCGCGAAATAGTCGCTGAGGCCGGAGGGCTATAGCCTTTGGCCCGCGGAGGTTGGGGAGGGGGGTTCGGGGGCTCACAGGTGTCGGGAAATGGGTCTGAGTCTTTTCGTGGGTCCTCACGTGCCCAGTGGGAGGCTACGGTCAGGGCCTGCCTTAAATAGCAAGAAATGCCCAGCGGCTCAGCGCGCGAAATAGTCACAGGGCACATGGGATATAGCCTGTGGTCAGCTGGGGTTGGGGAGTGGTTTCAGGGGGCTCACAGTGCGTCGAGGAAATGGGTACAGTCTTCGAGGGTCTCGTGTGCCCAGTGAGAGGCTGATCAGAAGCCTGCCTAAAATAACAAAAAATGCCAGTAGCCTTGAGAAATAATCGCCGAGGCGGTGGGCTATAGCCTTGACCCAGCGGGGTTGGGAGGGGCGTTCGGGGTTACAGGTGTCGAAATGGGTACAGTCTTTTGAGGTCCTCGTGTGCCCAGTGGGAGGCTCTGATCAAAAAGCCTGCCCTAAAATGGCAAGAAATGCCAGCGCATCGCGTGGGGAAATAATCGCCGGGCGGTGGTCTATAGCCTTTGGTCAGCGGGGGTTGGGAGGGTTGGGGTTATGGTCGTCGAAATGGGTACAAACTTTCGGTGTCTCGTGTGCTTGCTGGGAGGCTCTGATCAGAGGCTGCGCTAAAATGGCAAGAAATGCTTAGCAGCATGGCGCGTGAAATAGTCAAGGGCGGTGGGCTATAATACTTTGGGGAGAGGGCGAGGCGTTCGGGGGCTCTGGGTGTCGAAATGGGTAAAGTCTTTTCGAGGTCTCGCGTACCCAGTGGGAGGCTCTGGTCAGGGCCTGCCCTAAAATGGCAAGAAATGCCCAGGCGCAATGGCGTGAAATAATCGCCGAGAGACGGTGGGATATAGCCTTTGGTCTGCAGGGGTTGGGAGGGGCGTCGGAAATGGAGTGCAGTCTTTCGAGGTCCTCGTGTGCCCGTGGGAGGCTACTGATCAGAGCCTGCCCTAAAATGACAAAGAAATGCCAGGCGCGCGTGAAATAGTCACCAAGGCCGGTGGGCTATGTGCTGGTCCCTTGAGGGGTTGGGGAGGGGTTTGGGGCTCAGTGACAGAACTGGGTGCAGTCTTTTCGAGGGTCCTCGTGTGCCCAGTGGGAGGCTCACGGTCAAGCCTGCTAAAATGGCAAGCCATACCCAGTAGCAGCGTGAAATAAGTCGCAGCCGAGGCGGTGGGCTATAGCCTTTGGTCCATGAGGGGGTTGGGAGGGCGTTCGGGGCTCTAGGTGTCAAGAAATGGGTGCCGTGTTTTGTAGTGTCCTTGTGTACCCAGTGGGAGGCTACGGTCAGAGTCCTACCTAAAATGGCAAAAATGCCAGTAGCGCAGCCTTGAGGAAATAATCACCAAGGGCCGGAGGGCTATAGCCTTTGGCCCTTGAGGGGTTGGGAGGCGTTCGGGGGCTCTGGTTGTCGAGAAATGGGTCAGTCTTTTCGAGGTCTCGCGTGCTTGATGGGAGGCTACGGTCAGGCCTGCCCTAAAATGGCAAAATGCCAGTAGCCATGGCGCTTGGCGTGAAATAGTCACGAGGCTTGTGGGATATAGCCTTTGGTCAGCTGGGGTTGGGAGGGTTTGGGGGCTCAGTGCGTCAGAAATGGGTACAGTCTTTTTGAGGGTCCTCGTGTGCCCAGTGGGAGGCTACGGTCAGAAGCCTGCCCTAAAATGGCAAGAAATGCCCAGCGGCGCAGCGCGTGAAATAGTCACCGAGGCCGGAGGGCTATAGCCTTTGGCCCGCGGGGGTTGGGGAGGGGCGTTCGTGGGCTCTGGGTGTCGGAAATGGGTACAGTCTTTTCGAGGGTCCTCGCGTGCCCAGTGGGAGGCTACGGTCAGGGCCTGCCCTAAAATGGCAAGGAAGCATGGCCAGGCGCGTGTGAAATAAGTCGCCCGAGGCCCGGTGGGATATAGCCTTTGGTGCGGGGGTTGGGAGGGCGTGAAATCGTGAGTCTTTTCAAGGGTCTCGTGTTCCCCGTGGGAGGCCTACGGTCAGAGGCCTGCCCTAAAATGACAAGAAATGCCCAGTAGCAGCGCGTGGAAATAGTCACGGGCGGAGGGCTATAGCCTTTGGCCCAGGGGGTTGGGGAGGGGCGTTAAGTGGGCTCACGGGTGTCGGAAATGGGTCAGTCTTTTGAGGTCTCGCGTGCCCGGTGGGAGGCTCTGGTCAGGGCCTGCCCTAAAATTGCAAGAAATACCAAACGGCGAAGCGCGTGAAATAGTCACTTAGGGCACATGGGATATAGCCTTTGGTCATGGGGTTGGGGAGGGGTTTGGGGCTCACGGTGCGTCGAAATGGGTGCAGTCTTTTCGAGGGTCTCGTGTGCCCGTGGGAGGCTACGATCATAGGCCTGCCCTAAAATGGCAAAATGCCCAGCGCAGCGCGTGAAATAGTCACCAAGGCGGAGGCTATGGCCTTTGGCGGGGTTGGGGAGGGGCGTTAAGTGGGCTCAGGTGTCGAAATGGAGTACAGTCTTTTGAGGGTCCTCGCGTGCCCAGTGGGAGGCCTACGGTCAGGGCCTGCCTAAAATGCAAGAAATGCCCAGGCATGGCCGCGTCAAATATCCATGATAGCCTTTGGTCCAGGGGTTGGGAGGGGTTTCGAGAGGGCTCTGGTGTCGGAAATGGGTACAGTCTTTTCGAGGGTCTCGTGTGCCCAGTGAGAGGCTCGATCAAGCCTGCCCTAAAATAGCAAGAAATGCCCAGCGTGGCGTGAGAAATAATCGCGAGGCCGGTGGGCTATAGCCTTTGGTCCGCGGGGGTTAGGGAGGGGCGTTCGGGGGCTCTGGGTGTCGGAAATGGGTACAGTCTTGCAGAGTGTCCTCGTGTGCCCAGTGGGAGGCTCCGGTCAGAAGCCTGCCCTAAAATGGCAAGACATGCACAGCCAGGCACAATAGCGTGAAATAATCGCGCCGAGGCAGTGGGCTATAGCCTTTGGTCCGCGGGGGTTGGGGAGGGGCGTTCGGGGGCTCTTGGTGTCCGAAATGGGTACAGTCTTTTCGAGAGTCCTCGTGTACCCAGTGGGAGGCTACGGTCAGAAGCCTGCCCTAAAATAGCAAGAAATGCCTAGCGGCGTAGCGCGTGAAATAATCATGAGGCAGTGGGCTATAGCCTTTGGCCCGCGGGGGTTGGGGTGGGGCGTTCGGGGGCTCAGGGTGTCGGAAATGGGTACAGTCTTTTCGAGGGTCCTCACGTGCACAGTGGGAGGCTACGGTCAGAAGCCTGCCGTAAAATAGCAAGAAATACCCAGCGGCGCAGCGCGTGAAATAGTCGCCGAGGCCTGTGGGCTATAGCCTTTGGTCCGCGGGGGTTGGGGAACGTGTTTCGGGGGCTCTGGTCGTCGGAAATGGGTACAGTCTTTTCGAGGGTCCTCGTGTGCCCAGTGGGAGGCTGCGGTCAAAAGCCTGCCCTAAAATGACAAGACATGCCCAGCGGCGCAGCGCGTGAAATAGTCGCCGAGGCCGGTGGGCTATAGCCTTTGGTCCGCGGGGGTTGGGGAGGGGGTTTCGGGTGCTCTGGTCGTTGGAAATGGGTACAGTCTTTTAAAGGGTCCTCGTGTGCCCAGTGGGAGGCTACGGTCAGAGGCCTGCCCTAAAATGGCAAAAAATGCCTAGCGGTGCAGCGCGTGAAATAGTCGCCGAAGCCGGTGGGCTATAGCCTTTGGTCCGCGGGGGTTGGGGAGGGGCGTTCGGGGGCTCTGGGTGTCCGAAATGGGTACAGTATTTTTGAGGGTCCTCGTGTGCCCAGTGGGAGGCTACGGTCAAAACCTGCCTAAAATGGCAAAACATTCCCAGTGGCGCTTAGCGCGTGAAATAATCGCGAGGCGGTGGGCTATAAGCCTTTGGTCATGAGGGTTGGGAGAAGCGTTCGGGGGCTCTGGGTGTTCGAAATGGGTACAGTATTTTCGAGAGTCCTCGTGTACCCAGTGGGAGGCTACGGTCAGAAGCCTGCCCTAAAATAGCAAGAAATGCCCAGCGGCGTAGCGCGTGAAATAGTCGCCGAGGCCGGTGGGCTATAGCTTTTGGCCCGCGGGGGTTGGGGAGGGGCGTTCGGGCGCTCTGGGTGTCAGAAATGGGTACAGTCTTTTCGAGGGTCCTCGCGTGCCCAGTGGGAGGCTACGTTCAGAAGCTAGCCGTAAAATGGAAGGAAATACCCAGCGGCGCAGCGCGTCAAATAGTCGCCGAGGCCTGTGGGCTATAGCCTTTGGTCCGCGGGGATTGGGGAACGTGTTTCGGGGGCTCTGGTCATCGGAAATGGGTACAGTCTTTTCGAGGGACCTCGTGTGTGATGGGAGGCTCTGATCAAAAGCCTGCCTAAAATGGCAAGACATGCTCAATGGCCAGTCGTGAAATAGTCATGGGGCCGGTGGGCTATAGCCTTTGGTCCGCGGGGGTTGGTGAGGGGCGTTCGGGGGCTCTGGGTGTCCGAAATGGGTACAGTCTTTTAGAGGGTCCTCGTGTACCCAGTGGCAGGCTACGGTCAGAGGCCTGCCCTAAAATGGCAAGAAATGCCCAGTATGGTGACAAAGAGTCCCCGAGGCCGGTGGGCTATAGCCTTTGGTCCGCGGGGGTTGGGGAGGGGGTTTCGGGGGCTCTGGTCGTCAGAAATTTGTACAGTATTTTCGAGGGTCGTCGTGTGCCCAGTGGGAGGCTCTGACCAAGCCTACTAAAATGGCAAGAAATGCCAGTGGCCTTGGCGTGAAATAATCGCCGAGGCGGTGGGCTATAGCCTTTGGTCCCATGAGGTTGGGGACTGGGGTTTGAGGTTCTGGTCGTCAGAAATGGAGTCACAGTCTTTTCGAGGGTCCTCGTGTGCCCAGTGGGAGGATCGGTCAAGCCTGCCTAAAATTGCAAGACATGCCATGGCGCAGTCACGTGAAATAGTCACGAGGCGGTGGGCTATAGCCTGGTCCATGAGGTTGGGAGGGTATTTAGGGGGCTCACAGTGGGTGAAAATGGGTACAGTCTTTTCGAGGGTCCTCGTGTGCCCAGTGGGAGGCTACGGTCAGAGGCCTGCCCTAAAATGGCAGGAAATGCCCAGCGGCGAAGCGCGGGAAATAGTCACTGAGGCCGGTGGGCTATAGCCTTTGGTCCGCGGGGGTTGGGGAGGGGCGTTCGGGGGCTCTAGGTGTCCGAAATGGGTACAGTCTTTTCGAGGGTCCTCGTGTGCCCAGTGGGAGGCTACGATCAGAAGCCTGCCCTAAAATAGCAAGAAATGCCCAGCGGCGTAGCGCGTGAAATAGTCGCCGAGGCCGGGGGGCTATGTGCTTGAGGGTTGGGGAGGGCGTTCGGGGGTTGGGTGTCGAAATGGGTACAGTCTTTTACGAGTCCTCGTGTGCAGTGGGAGGCTACGTTCAAGCCTGCCCTAAAATAACAAGAAATGCTTAGCGTCGTGGCGTGAAATAGTCCACAGGCCGGTGGGCTGTAGCCTTTGGGCAGCGGGGGTTGGGGAGGGGCGTTCAGGGGCTCTGGGTGTCGGAAATGGAGTGCAGTCTTTTGAGGTCCTCTCGCGTACCCAGTGGGAGGCTCTGGTGAGAAGCCTGCCATAAAATGGCAAAAATGCTTAGCCAGCGTATACGTGAAATAGTCATGGCCGAGGCAGGGGCCTGTGCCCAGCCCTTGAGGGGTTGGGGAGGGGCGTTCGGGGGATCTGGGTGTCCGAAATGGGTACAGTCTTTTCGAGAGTCCTCGTGTACCCAGTGGGAGGCTACGGTCAGAAGCCTGCCCTAAAATAGCAAGAAATGCCCAGCGTCGTAGCGCGTGAAATAGTCCCTGAGGCCGGTGGGCTGTAGCCTTTGGGCCGCGGGGGTTGGGGAGGGGCGTTCGGGGGCTCTGGGTGTCGGAAATGGGTACAGTCTTTTCGAGGGTCCTCGCGTACCCAGTGGGAGGCTATGGTGAGAAGCCTGCCATAAAATGGCAAAAAATGCCCAGCGGCGTAGCGCGTGAAATAGTCGCCGAGGCCGGTGGGCTATAGCCTTTGGTCCGCGGGGGTTGGGGAGGGGCGTTCGGGGGCTCTTGGTGTTCGAAATGGGTACAGTATTTTCGAGAGTCCTCGTGTACCCAGTGGGAGGCTACGGTCAGAAGCCTGCCCTAAAATAGCAAGAAATGCCCAGCCAGTGGCGCGTGAAATAATCGCCGAGGCGGTGGGCTATAGCTTTTGCCATGAGGGGTTGGGAGGGGCGTTCAGGCGTTGGGTGTCGAAATGGGTCTGATCTTTTCGAGGTCTCGCGTGCCCAGTGGGAGACTACGTTCAGAAGCTAGCCGTAAAATGGAAGGAAATACCCAGCGGCGCAGCGCGTCAAATAGTCGCCGAAGCCTGTGGGCTATAGCCTTTGGTCCGCGGGGATTGGGGAACGTGTTTCGGGGGCTCTGGTCATCGGAAATGGGTACAGTCTTTTCGAGGGACCTCGTGTGCCCAGTGGGAGGCTACGGTCAAAAGCCTGCCCTAAAATGGCAAGACATGCTCAGCGGCGCAGTGCGTGAAATAGTCGCCGAGGCCGGTGGGCTATAGCCTTTGGTCCGCGGGGGTTCGAGAGGGGCGTTCGGGGGCTCTGGGTGTCCGAAATGGGTACAGTCTTTTAGAGGGTCCTCGTGTACCCAGTGGCAGGCTACGGTCAGAGGCCTGCCCTAAAATGGCAAGAAATGCACAGCGGCGCCTTGACAAATAAGTCACCAGGCAGTGGGCTATAAGCCTGGTCAGCGAGGGTTGGGGTGGGGGTTTGGGGGGCTCTGGTCGTCGGAAATATGTACAGTCTTTTCGAGGGTCGTCGCGTGCCCAGTGGGAGGCTACGGCCAGAAGCCTGCCCTAAAATGGCAAGAAATGCCAGTGACAGGTGAAATAGTCGCCGAGGCCGGTGGTCTATAGCCTTTGGTCCGCGGGGGTTGGGGAGGGGGGTTCGGGGTTTCTGGTCGTCAGAAATGGGTACAGTCTTTTCGAGCGTCCTCGTGTGCCCAGTGGGAGGCTACGATCAGAAGCCTGCCCTAAAATAGCCAGAAATACCCAGCGGCGCAGCGCGTGAAATAGTCACAAGGCGGTGGGCTATAGCCTTTGGTCCAGGGGTTGGGGGAGGGATTAGGGGGCTCAGTGCGTCGAAAATGGGTACAGTCTTTTCAAGGGTCCTCGTGTACGCAGTGGGAGGCTCTGGTCAGGCCTGCCTAAAATGGCAGAAATGCCAGTGACGAAATAATTCTTGAGGCAGTGGGCTATAGCCTTTGGTCAGGGGGTTGGGGAGGGCGTTCGGGGTTCTAGGTGTCGAAATGGGTACAGTCTTTTGAGGTCCTCGTGTGCCCAGTTGGAGGCTACGATCAAGCCTGCCCTAAAATAACAAGAAATGCCCAGCGTGGCGTGAAATCGTCGCCGAGGCCGGGGGGCTATAGCCTTTGGCCCGCGGGGGTTGGGGAGGGGGGTTCGCGGGATCTGGGTGTCAGAAATGGGTACAGTCTTTTCGAGAGTCCTTGGGTACCCAGTGGGAGGCTACGGTGAAGCCTGCCTAAAATAACAGAAATGCCAGCGTGGCGTGTGAAATAATCATGAGGCGGTGGGCTATAGCCTTTGGCCCGCGGGGGTTGGGGAGAGGAGATCAGGGGATCTGTGAGTACGAAATGGGTAAAGTCTTTTCGAGGGTCCTCGTGTGCCCAGTGGGAGGCTACGGTCAGAAGCCTGCCCTAAAATGGCAGGTAATGCTTAGCCAATGAGGAAATAGTCTGAGGCGGTGGGCTATAGCCTTTGGTCCAGGGGGTTGGGAGGGGCGTTCGGGGCTCTAGGTGTCAGAAATGGAGTGCAGTCTTTTCGAGGGTCTCGTGTGCCCAGTGGGAGGCTCGATCAAGCCTGCCTAAAATAACAAGAAATGCTTAGCGTAAGCGTGGCGTGAAATAATCGCCGAGGCCAGGGGCTATAGCCTTGTGGGGTTAGGGAGGCGTTCGGGATCTGGGTGTCCGAAATGGGTACAGTCTTTTCGAGTGTCCTCGTGTTCCCAGTGGGAGGCTACGGTAAAAAGCCTGCCCTAAAATAGCAAGAAATGCCTTAGCGTGGCGCGTGAAATAATCGCCGAGGCGGTGGGCTATAGCCTTTGGCGGGGTTGGGGAGGCGTTCGGGGGATGGGTGTCGAAATGGGTACAGTCTTTTGAGAGTCCTCGTGTACCCAGTGGGAGGCAAGCGGTCAGAAGCCTGCCTAAAATAGCAAGAAATGCCAGCGTGGCAGCGTGAAATAATCATGGGGCGGGTGGGCTATAGCCTTTGGCCCGCGGGGGTTGGGGAGGGGCGTTCGGGGGATCTGGGTGTCCGAAATGGGTACAGTCTTTTCAAGAGTCCTCGTGTACCCAGTGGGAGGCTACGGTCAGAAGCCTGCCCAAAAATAGCAAGAAATACTTGGCCGTGTGCGCGTGAAATAGTCGCCGAGGCCGGTGGGCTATAGCATTTGGTCCGGGGTGGTGGGGTGGGACGTTCGGGGGCTCTGGGTGTTCGAAATGGGTACAGTCTTTTCGAGATTCCTCGTGTACCCAGTGGGTGGATACTGGTCAAGCCTGCCTAAAATAACAAGAAATGCTTAGCGTGGCGCGATGAAATAATCGCCCGATGCGGTGGGCTATGTGCTTGGCCAGGGGTTGGGGAGGGCGTTCGGGGCTCTGGGTGTCGAAGCAGGTACAGTCTTTTCGAGGTCTCGTGTACCCAGTGGGAGGCTACGGTCAGAGGCCTGCCCTAAAAAAATGGCAAGAAATGCCCAGCGGCAACTGTGGTAAATAATCATGAGACTGTGGGCTATAGCCTTTGGTCCATGAGGTTGGGGAACATGGTTCGGGATCTCTGGTGGTGGGAAATGGGTACTGTCTTTTCGAGGGTCCTCGTGTGCCCAGTGGGAGGCCTACGGTCAAAGCCTGCCCAAAATGGCAAGACATGCCCAGTGCAGCGTGGAAATAATCATGGGGCCGGTGGGCTATAAGCCTTTGGTCGTGAGGTTGGGGAGGGGTTTGAGAGCTCTGGTCGTGAGATATGTACAGTCTTTTAGGGTCGTCGTGTGCCCAGGTGGGAGGCTCTGACCCAGAAGCCTGCCTAAAATGGCAAAAATACCAATGGCCTTAGCGTGAAATAGTCGCCGAGGCTGGTGGGCTATAGCCTTTGGTCCGCGGGGGTTGGGGAGGGGGTTTCGGGTGTCTGGTCATCGGAAATGGGTACAGTCTTTTCAAGAATCCTCGTGTGCCCAGTGGGAGGCTACGGTCAGAGGCCTGCCCTAAAATGGCAAAAAATGCCTAGCGGCGCAGCGCGTGAAATAGTCGCCGAGGCCGGTGGGCTATAGCCTTTGGTCCGCGGGGGTTGGGGAGAGGGGTTCGGGGGCTCTGGGCGTCAGAAATGGGTACAGTCTTTTCGAGGGTCCTCGTGTGCCCAGTGGGAGGCTACGGTCAAAAGCTTGCCCTAAAATGGCAAAACATGCCCAATGACGTGGCGTGAAATAATCGCCGAGGCCGGTGGGCTATAGCCTTTGGTCAGAGCGGTTGGGAGGGGTTTGGGGCTCTGGTCGTCTGAAATAGGTACAGTCTTTTCAAGGTTAAATCGTGTGCCAGTGGGAGGCTGACCCGAGCGGAAGCCTGCCCTAAAATAGCAAAAAGAAAAACCAATGGCCTTGGTAGCGTGAAATAATCGCGAGGCGGTGGGCTATAATGCCCAGTCTGTGAGGTTGGGGAGTGGGTTGGGGGGGCTCTGGTCGTCGGAAATATGTACAGTCTTTTCGAGGTTCGTCGTGTGCCCAGTGGGAGGCTACGGCCAGAAGCCTGCCCTAAAATGGCAAGAAATGCCCAAGCCACAGCGCGTGAAATAATCGTCGAGGCGGTGGGCTATAGCCTTTGGTCAGCAGGGGTTGGGAGAGGCGTCCGAAATGGGTGCAGTCTTTTCGAGGGTCCTCGTGTATGTGCCAGTGGGAGCTCTGGTCAAAAACACCCTAAAATGGCAAAACATGCCCAGTGTATGGCGCGTCAGAAATAATCGCCCGAGGCAGTGGGCTATATTGCTGAGTCCATGAAGGGGTTGGGGAGGGTATTTGGGGGCTCTGATCGTCGAAAATGGGTGCAGTCTTTCGAGGGTCCTCGTGTGCCAGATGGGAGGCTCGGTCAGAGGCCTGCCCTAAAAATGGCAGGAAATGTGAGCCAAGGATATAATCACTTAAGGGCCGGTGGGCTATAGCCTTTAGTCCATGAGGGGTTGGGGAGGGGCGTTGAGGCTCTACAGTGTCGAAATGAGTCACAGTCTTTTCGTGGGTCTCGTGTGCAGTGGGAGGCTCGATCGGAAGCACACCTGTAAAATAGCAAGAAATGCCCAAGCCAGGCGTACGTGGCGTGAAATAGTCACACGGGCGGTCTTGGCTGTGCTTGGCCCAGCGGGGTTGGGGAGGGGCGTTCGGGGTTACAGGTGTCGAAATGGAGTACAGTCTTTTCGAGTCCTCGTGTACCCAGGTGGGAGGCTACGTTCAAGCCTGCCCTAAAATAACAAATGCCAAGCGTCGTGGCAGCGTGAAATAGTCTGAGGCGGTGGGCTGTAGCCTTTGGGCAGCGAGGGGTTGGGGAGGCGTTCGGGGGCTCTGGGTGTGAAATGGGTACAGTCTTTTGAGGGTCTCGCGTACCCAGTGGGAGCTCTGATGAGAAGCCTGCCATAAAATGGCAAAAATACTTAGCCAGGCGTATACGTGAAATAGTCGCGAGGCAGGCTATAGCCTTTGGCCCATGAGGGGTTAGGGAGGGGCGTTAGAGGATCTGGGTGTCCAGAAATGGAGTGCTGATCTTTCGAGGGTCCTCGCGTGCCCAGTGGGAGGCTACGATCAGTAGCCTGCCTTAAAATAGCAAGAAATGCCCAGCGTCGTAGCGCGTGAAATAGTCGCCGAGGCCGGTGGGCTGTAGCCTTTGGGCCGCGGGGGTTGGGGAGGGCCGTTCGGGGGTTCTGGGTGTCGGAAATGGGTACAGTCTTTTCGAGGGTCCTCGCGTAACCAGTGGGCGGCTATGGTGAGAAGCCTGCCATAAAATGGCAAAAAAAAATGCTGTGGCGTGGCCAGCGAAATAATCATGAGGCGGTGGGCTATGTGCTGGTCAGCGGGGGTTGGGAGGCGTTCGAGGCTCTTGGTGTTGAAATGGGTACAGTATTTTCGAGAGTCTCGTGTACCAGGTGGGAGGCTACAGTCAAGCCTGCCTAAAATAACAAGAAATGCCAGCGGGCGTGGCAGCGTGAAATAATCATGAGGCAGGTGGGCTATGGCCCAGCAGGGGTTGGGGAGGGGCGTTCGGGCGTTCTGGGTGTCAGAAATGGGTACAGTCTTTTCGAGGGTCCTCGCGTGCCCAGTGGGAGGCTACGTTCAGAAGCTAGCCGTAAAATGGAAGGAAATACCCAAGCCAGCATGCGCGTCGAATAATCATGGGGCACATGGGCTATAGCCTTTAGTCATGAGGATTGGGAAACGTGTTTGAGGGGCTCTGGTCATGAAATGGGTACAGTCTTTTCGAGGGACCTCGTGTGCCCGATGGGAGGCTCTGATTCAAGCCTGCCCTAAAATGGCAAGACATGCTCTGCTGGCGCAGTCACGTGAAATAATCGCCGAGGGCAGTGGGCTATAATGCTGGTCATGGGGGTTCGAGAAGGGGCGTTCGGGGCTCTGGGTGTCAGAAATGGGTACAGTCTTTTAGAGGGTCTCGTGTACCCAGGTGGCGGAGCTCTGATCGAGGCCTGCCCTAAAATAACAAAAAATGCCAGTGGCGGCAATGAAATAATCACCAAGGCGGTGGGCTATAGTAACTGGTCAGCGGGGGTTGGGAGGGTTTCGAGGGCTCTGGTGCGTGAGAATATGTACAGTCTTTTTGAGGGTCGTCAGCGTGCCCGTGGGAGGCTCTGACGAAGCCCTGCCTAAAATGGCAAGAAATGCCAGTGGCCAGCAGTGAAATAGTCATGAGGCAGTGGGCTATAGCCTTTGGTCCATGAGGGGTTGGGGGCCAGAGTTTGAGGGTTCTGGTCGTCGAAATGGAGTGCAGTCTTTTGAGGTCCTCGTGTGCCCAGTGGGAGGCTCTGAGTCAAGCCTGCCTAAAATAGCAAGACATGCCCAATGGCCTTGATGCGTGAAATAGTCAAGGGCGGTGGGCTATAATGCCTGATCCATGAGGGTTGGGGAGGGATTAGGGGCTCAGTGGGTGAAAATGGGTACAGTCTTGTCGATGGTCCTCGTGTACCAGTGGGAGGCTACGGTCAGGCCTGCCCTAAAATGGCAGGAAATGCCAGTGGCCAGAGGAAAGGGAAATAGGGCGGGGGCTATAACCTTTTGTCCATGGGGGTGGGGGAGGGGCGTTCGGGGGTTCTGGGCGTCCGAAATGGGTACAGTCTTTTCGAGGGTCCTCGTGTGCCCAGTTGGAGGCCTCTGATCAAGCCTGCCTAAAATAACAAGAAATGCCAGCGTGGTAGCGTGGGAAATAATCGCCCAAGGCAGGGGCTATAACCTTTAGCCTTGAGGGGGTTTGGGAGGGGGGTTCGGGGGATCTGGGTGTCGAAATTGGGTACAGTCTTTTTGAGTCCTCGTGTTCCCAGTGGGAGGCTACTGGTGAAGCCTACTAAAATAACAAGAAATGCCAGCCAGGCGTGGCGTGTGAAATAATCATGGGGCGGTGGGCTATAACTTTGGCCCATGAGGTTGGGAGGGGGGTTCGAGGGATCTGGGTGTCGAAATGGGTACAGTCTGTTGGAGGGTCCTCGTGTGCCCAGTGGGAGGCTACGGTCAGACGCCTGCCCTAAAATCGCAGGAAATACTGCCAATGACAGCGGAAATAATTCTGAGGCGGTGGGCTATAGCCTTTGGTCCCTTGGGGGTTGGGGAGGGCGTTCGGGGCTCTAGGTGTCGAAATGGGGTACAGTCTTTTGAGGGTCTCGTGTGCAGGTGGAGGCTCTGATCAAGCCTGCCTAAAATAACAAAAATGCTTAGAGCGTGGCAGCGTGAAATAATCGCGAGGCCGGGGGCTATAGCCTTTGGCCCTTGAGGGTTGGGAGGGGCGTTCGGGATCAGGTGTCAGAAATGGGTACAGTCTTTTAAAGTCTCGTGTACCCAGTGGGAGGCTACAATTAAAAAGCCTGCCCTAAAATAGCAAGAAATGTGGCGTAGTGTGAAATAATCATGGGGCGGTGGGCTATGTGCTTTGGCCAGCGGGGGTTGGGAGGGGCGTTCGGGGGATGCAGGTGTCGAAATGGGTGGGTCTTTTGAGTCCTCGTGTACCCAGTGGGAGGCAACGGTCAAGCCTGCTACTAAAATAACAAGAAATGCTTAGCCAGCGTGGCAGCGTGAAATAATCATGAGGCCGGTGGGCTATAGCCTTTGGCCCAGAGGTTGGGAGAGGCGTTCGGGGGATCAGGTGTCAGAAATGGAGTCTGATCTTTTCAAGAGTCCTCGTGTACCCGGTGGGAGGCTCTGATCAAGCCTGCCAAAAATAGAAATATGGCGTGGCAGCGTGGAAATAATCATGAGGCGGTGGGCTATAGCCTTTGGTCCATGATGGTGGTGGGAGGGGCGTTCGGGGCTGGGTGTTGAAATGGAGTACAGTCTTTTGAGATTCCTCGTGTACCCGATTGGGAGGATCTGATCAGAAGCCTGCCCTAAAATAGCAAGAAATGCTTAGCGTGGCGCGTGAAATCGTGATGCGGTGGGCTATAATAGCCAGCGTGAGGGGTTGGGGAGGGCGTTCGGGGGCTCTGGGTGTCAGAAGCAGGTACAGTCTTTTGAGGGGTCCTCGTGTACCCAGTGGGAGGCTGATCAGAGGCCTGCCCTAAAATAGCAAGAAATGCCAGTGACACAGTAGCAGTAAATAATCATGGGGCACATGGGCTATAGCCTTTGGTCATGAGGTTGGGGAACATGGTTGGGGGCTCAGTGGTCGGAAATGGGTACAGTCTTTTGAGGGTCCTCGTGTGCCCAGTGGGAGGCTCTGATCAAAAGCCTGCCCAAAATGGCAAGACATGCCCAGTGGCAGCGTGAAATAATCATGGGGCAGTGGGCTATAGCCTTTGGTCAGTGAGGGGTTGGGGGGGGGTTTGCGGGCCTCTGGTCGTCGGAAATATGTACAGTCTTTTCGAGGTGGTCGTGTGCCCGATGGGAGGCTCTGACGAAGCCTGCCCTAAAATGGCAAGAAATACCAATGGCGCAGCGTGAAATAATCATGGGGCCAGGTGGGCTGTGCTTTGGTCCCATGAGGTTGGGAGGGTTTGGGTGTCTGGTCGCCGGAAATGGGTGCAGTCTTTTCAAGAATCCTCGTGTGTGCCAGTGGGAGGCTACTGGTCGAGGCCTGCCTAAAATGGCAAAATGCCCTAGCAGCCGCGTGAAATAATCATGAGCCGGTGGGCTATAGTGCTGGTCCGTGGGGTTGGGGGAGGCGTTCGGGGGCTCTGGGCGTCGAAATGGGTACAGTCTTTTCGAGGTCCTCGTGTGCCCGATGGGAGGCTCTGATCAAAAGCTTGCCCTAAAATGGCAAAACATGCTTAGCGTGGCGCGTGAAATAAGTCGCCAGGCAGTGGGCTATAGCCTTTGGTCCGCGGGGTTGGGGAGGGGTTTAAGGGGCTCTGGTCGTCGGAAATATGTACAGTCTTTTCAAGGTTCGTCGTGTGCTTGGTGGGAGGCTCTGACGAAGCACTAAAATGGCAAGAAAAAGCCCATGGCCAGCGCGTGAAATAATCATGAGGCGGTGGGCTATAGCCTTTGAGTCTGTGAGGGTTGGGAGTGGGTTTGGGGCTCTGGTCGATGGAAATATGTACAGTCTTTTCGAGGTTAAATCGTGTGCCAGTGGGAGGCTCTGACAGAAGCACCTAAAATGGCAAAAATACCAATGGCAGCGTGCGTGAAATAATCGTCGAGGCCGGTGGGCTATAGCCTTTGGTCCCATGCGGGGGTTGGGAGGCGTCAGAAATGGGTACAGTCTTTTCGAGGTCCTCGTGTGCCAGATGGGAGGCTACGGTCAAGCTTGCCCTAAAATGGCAAAACATGCCCAGTAGCGTGGCGTGAAATAATAGTCATGGGGCGGTGGGCTATGTGCTGGTCTGCGGGGGTTGGGGAGGGGTGTTCGGGGGCTCTGGGTGTTCGAAATGGGTACATCCTTTCGAGAGTCCTCGCGTACCCAGTAGGAGGCTACGGGCAGAGGCCTGCCCTAAAATGACAAGAAATACCAGTGACATGGCAACAAATAATCCGAGGCGGTGGGCTATACTGGTCAGTGAGGGTTGGGAGGGTTTCGGGGCTCTGGTCGTCGGAAATATGTACAGTCTTTTCGAGGTTAAATCGTGTGCCCAGTGGGAGGCTCTGACGGAAGCACTGCCCCTAAAATGGCAAGAAATGCCCTAAGCGGTAGCAGCAGCGTGAAATAAGTCAGAGGCAGTGGGCTATAGCCTTTGGTCAGCGGGGGTTGGGGAGGGGGTTTCGGGGGTTCTGGTCATCGGAAAAGGGTATAGTCTTTTCAAGGGTCCTCGTGTGCCCAGTGGGCGGATCAGCGCAGAGGCCTGCCCTAAAATGGCAAAAAATGCCCTAGCAGCCAGCGTGAAATAGTCACAGGGCGGTGGGCTATGTGCTGAGTCATGAGGAGGTTAGGGAGGAGTTTGAGGCTCTGGTTGTCGGAAATATGTACTGTCTTTTCGAGGGTCGTCGTGTGATGGGGAGCTCTGACGAGCCTACCCTAAAATGGTAAAATGCCCAGTAGTAGCGTGAAATAATCCTTGAGGCAGTGGGCCTATAACTTTGGTCCTTGAGGGGTTGGGAGGGGTTTCGGGGTTCTGAGTCGTCAGAAATGGGTACAGATTTTGAGGGTCCTCGTGTGCCCGTGGGAGGCCTGGTCAGGAAGCCTGCCGTAAAATAACAAGACATGCCCAGTGGCGCAGTCGTGAAATAGTCACAAGGCGGTGGGCTGTATTGCCTGGTCATGAGGGGTTGGGGAGGGGTTTAGGGGCTCAGTCGTCGAAAATGGGTACAGTCTTTTCGAGAGTCCTCGTGTGCCCGATGGGAGGCTACGGTCAGGCCTGCACTAAAATGGCAGGAAATACCCAGTGGCCTTGGTAGCAAATAGTCACAGGGCCGTTGGGCTATAACGCTGGTCGTGAGGGGTTGGGGAGGGTTTGGGGGCTCACAGTGCGTCGGAAATGGGTACCTTCTTTTCGAGGTTCCTCGTGTGCCCAGTGGGAGAGCTCTGTCATAGGCCTGCCTAAAATGGCGAAATGCCCAGCAATGACGGGAAATAATCACTGAGGCAGTGCGCTATAGCCTTTGGTCGGCGGGGGTTGGGGAGGGGCGTTCGGGGCCTCTAGGTGTCCGAAATGGGTACAGTCTTTTCGAGGGTCCTCGTGTGCCACAGGAGAGGCTCTGATCAAGCCTGCCCTAAAATACCAAGAAATGCCAGCGTGGCAGCGTGAAATAATCATGGGGCCGGTGGGCTATAGCCTTTGGGCATGAGTTGGGGAGGGGCGTTCGGGGGCTCTGGGTGTCAGAAATGGGTACAGTCTTTTCGAGAGTCCTCGCGTGCCCAGTGGGAGGCTACGGTCAGAAGCCTGCCGTAAAATGGCAAAAAATGCCAAGCGGCGCAGCGTGTCAAATAGTCGCCGAGGCCGGTGGGCTATAGCCTTTGGTCTGCGGGGGTTGGGGAGGGGCGTTCGGGGGCTCTGGGTGTTCCAAATGGGTACAGTCTTTTCGAGAGTCCTCGTGTACCCAGTGGGAGGCTACGGTCAGAGGCTTGCCCTAAAATGGCAAGAAATACCCAGCGGCCTTGTGACAAATGATCACAGGGCGGTGGGCTATAACTGGTCGTGAGGGGTTGGGGAGGGTTTGAGGCTTTGGTCGTCGGAAATATGTACAGTCTTTTCGAGGTTCGTCGTGTGCCCAGTGGGAGGCTACGGCCAGAAGCCTGCCCTAAAATGGCAAGAAATGCCCAGCGGCGCAGCGCGTGAAATAGTCGCCGAGGCCGGTGGGCTATAGCCGTTGGTCCGCGGGGGGTGGGGAGGGGGTGTCGGGGGCTCTGGTCATCGGAAATGGGTACAGTCTTTTCAAGGGTCCTCGTGTGCCCAGTGGGAGGCTACGGTCAGAGGCCTGCCCTAAAATGGCAAAAAATGCCTAGCGCACGTGAAATAATCCCTTAAGGCAGTGGGCTATAACCTTTGGTCCTTGAGGGGTTGGGGAGGGTTTAAGGGCTCTGGTCGTCGGAAATATGTACTGTCTTTTCGAGGGTCGTCGTGTGCCCAGTGGGAGGCTCTGAGCCTGCCCTAAAATGGTAAGAAATGCCAGCGGCGCCAGCGTGAAATAATCCTTGAGGCCGGTGGGCTATAGCCTTTGGTCCCATGAGGGTTGGGGAGGGGATGGGGGGATCTGGTGGTCGAAAATGGGTACAGTCTTTTCGAGGTCTCGTGTGCTTGTGGGCGGCTCTGGTCAGAGGCCTGCCCTAAAATGGCAAGAAATACCCAGCGGCGCAGCGCGTGAAATAGTCACCGAGGCCGGTGGGCTATAGCCTTTGGTCCGCGGGGGTTGGGGAGGGGGTTTCGGGGCTCTGGTCGTCGGAAATGGGTACATTCTTTTCGAGGGTCCTCGTGTGCCCAGTGGGAGGCTACGGTCAGAAGCCTGCCCTAAAATGGCAAGAAATACCCAAGCATGAGAAATAATCCGAGGCAGTGGGCTATAGCCTTTGGTCAGCGGGGGTTGGGGAGGGGCGTTCGGGGTCTCTAGGTGTCTGAAATGGGTACAGTCTTTTCGAGGGTCCTCGTGTGCCCTGTGGGAGGCTACGATCAGAAGCCTGCCCTAAAATAGCAAGAAATGCTTAGCCAGCGTAGCCCGCGTGAAATAGTCACCGAGGCCGGTGGGCTATAGCCTTTGGGCCGCGCGGGTTGGGGAGGGGCGTTCGGGGGCTCTGGGTGTCGGAAATGGGTACAGTCTTTTCGAGGGTCCTCGCGTGCCCAGTGGGAGGCTACGGTCAGAAGCCTGCCGTAAAATGGCAAAAAATGCCAAGCGGCGCAGCGTGTCAAATAGTCATGGGGCTGTGGGCTATAACCTTTGGTCCAGCAGGGTTGGGAGCGTGTTCAGGGGGCTCTGGTCGTGAAATGGGTACAGTCTTTGAGGTCCTCATGTGCCCAGTGGAGAGCTCTGATCAAAAAGCACTGCCCTAAAATGGCAAGACATGCCAGTGACACATCGCGTGAAATAGTCGCCAAGGGCAGTGGGCTAAAACCTTTGGTCGTGAGGGGTTGGGAGGGCGTTTCGGGGGCTATGGTCGTTGGAAATATGTACAGTCTTTTCGAGGGTCATCGTGTGCCCAGTGGGAGGCTACGGCCAGAAGTCTGTCCTAAAATGGCAAGAAATACCCTGCGGCGCAGAAATAGTCATGAGGCGGTGGGCTATGTGCTTGGTCCCCGGGGTTGGGGTGGGGGTTTCGGGGGCTCTGGGTGTCCGAAATGGGTACAGTCTTTTCGAGAGTCCTCGTGTACCCTGTGGGAGGCTACGGTCAGAAGCCTGCCATAAAATAGGAAGAAATGCCCAGCGCAGCCTTGAAATAATCATGAGGGCCGGTGGGCTATAGCCTTTGGCCCTTGAGGGGTTAGGGAAGAGCGTTCGGGGCTCTGGGTGTCGGAAATGGGGTACAGTCTTTTCGAGGGTCCTCAGCGTGCCAGTGGGAGGCTCTTTGTCAGAACCTGCGTAAAATAGCAAGAAATGCCTGAGTGGCGTGGCGTAGCGCGTTAAATAGTCATGAGGCGGTGGGCTATAGCCTTTGGCCTTGAGTTAGGGAGGGGCGTTCGGGGGCTCTGGCTGTCAGAAATGGGTACAGTCTTTTCGAGAGTCCTCATGTACCCAGTGGGAGGCTACGGTCAGAAGCCTGCAAAATAACAAGCAGCGTCGTGGCAGCGTGAAATAGTCATGAGGCGGTGTGGGCTATTGGCCCTTGAGGGGTTGGGGAGGGGCGTTCGGGGCTCTGGGTGTCAAAATGGGTCAGTCTTTTCGAGAGTCCTCATGTACCACTGTGGGAGGCTCTGAGTCGAAGCCTGCCCTAAAATAACAAAAATGCCAAGCGTCGTATACGTGAAATAGTCCCAGGGCCGGTGGGCTATGGGTTTAGGTACTGATCTTTTCGATGGTCCTCGCGTATGCGAGTGGGAGGCTCTGGTCGAAGCCTGCCGTAAAATGGCAAAAATGCCAGTAGCGCAGCGTGTCAAATAATCGGCGAGACACTTTGGGCTATATTGCTGGTCCGCGGGGGTTGGGGAAGTTGTTTCGGGGGCTCTGGTCGTCGGAAATGGGTACAGTCTTTTCGAGGGTCCTCATGTGCCCAGTGGGAGGCTACGGTCAGAAGCCTGCCCTAAAATGGCAAGACATGCCCAGCGGCGCAGCGCGTGAAATAGTCGCCGAGGCCGGTGGGCTATAGCCTTTGGTCCGCGGGGGTTGGGGAGGGGCGTTCGGGGGCTCTGGGTGTCAGAAATGGGTACAGTCTTTTCGAGGGTCCTCGTGTACCCAGTGGGAGGCTACAGTCAGGAGGCCTGCCTAAAATGTGCAAGAAATGCCAGCGCATGGCGTGAAATAATCGTGGGATATAGCCACACAGTCTTTGGGGTTGGGGGAGGCGTCGGAAATGGGTGCAGTCTTTTCGAGGGTCCTCGTGTGCTTGATGGGAGGCTACTGACGAGCTTGCCGTAAAATGGCAAGAAATGCCAGTGGCGCAACCGTCAAATAATCGCCGAGGCACATGGGCTATAGCCTTTAGTCCATGAGGTTGGGGAGCGTGTTTGGGGGCTCTGGTTGTCGGAAATGGGTACAGTCTTTTCGAGGTCCTCGTGTGAGTGGGAGGCTCTGATCAAAGCCTGCCCTAAAATGGCAAGACATGCCTAAGCGGGCGCATCGCGTGAAATAGTCATGAGGCAGTGGGCTATATGCTGGTCATGAGGGTTGGGGAGGCGTTGGGAACTCTGGCTGTCGAAATGGGTACAGTCTTTTCGAGGTCTCGTGTACAGGAGGATGCTCAGTCAGAGGCCTGCCCTAAAATGGCAAGAAAATGCCAGCGCATGCGTGAAATAAGTCATGGGGCCGGTGGGATATAGCTGGTCTGGGTTGGGGAGGCGTCGGAAATGGGTGCAGTCTTTTCGAGGGTCCTCGTGTGCCCGTGGGAGGCTACAGGCAGAGGCTTGCCCAAAATGACAAGAAATGCCCAGCTGGCGTGAAATAGTCACGAGGCCGGTCGGCTATAGCCTTTAGTCCATGAGGGGTTGGGAGAGGGTTTGAAGTCGATCGTCAGGAAAAGGGTCTGGTCTTTTCGAGGGTCCTCGTGTGCCCAGATTGGGAGGCTCTGACCAGAAGCCTGCCGTAAAATGGCAAGAAATACCAGTGACAGAGCTACAAATAGTCGCCAGGGCCTGTGGGCTATAGCCTTTAGTCCATGGGGTTGGGAGCGTGTTCAGGGGCTCTGGTTGTCGGAAATGGGTGCAGTCTTTTCGAGGTCTCGTGTGCCCGGTGGGAGGCTCGGTCAAGCCTGCCCTAAAAAAACAAGAAATGCCCAGCGTCGTACGTGAAATAGTCCCAGGGCGGTGGGCTGTAGCCTGGGCATGAGGGGTTGGGGTGGGGCGTTCGGGGGCTCTGGGTGTCGGAATTGGGTACAGTCTTTTCGATGGTCCTCGCATGCCCAGTGGGAGGATACGGTCAGAAGCCTGCCGTAAAATGGCAAAAAATGCCCAATGACATAGCGTGTCAAATAATCGCAGGCCTTTGGGCTATACTTTGGTCCATGAGGTTGGGGAAAGTGTTTGGGGGCTCAGTCGTCGGAAATGGGTACAGTCTTTTCGAGGTCCTCATGTGAGTGGGAGGCTCTGATCAAAAAGCCTGCCCTAAAATGGCAAGACATACCCTAGCGGGCGCATCGCGTGAAATAGTCGCCCGAGGCGGTGGGCTATAGCCTTTGGTCCAGGGGTTGGGGAGGGCGTTCGGGAGCTCTGGGTGTCAGAAATGGGTACAGTCTTTCGGTCCTCGTGTACCCGGAGGAGGCTACTGATCAGAGGCCTGCCTAAAATGGCAAGAAATGCCAAGCGGTGGCGTGAAATAGTCATGGGGCCGGTGGGATATAGCCTTTGGTCTGCGCGGGTTGGGGAGGGGCGTCGGAGATGGGTGCTGTGGTTTCGAGGGTCCTCGTGTGCCCAGTGGGAGGCTATGACAGAGCTGCCGTAAAATGGCAAAATGCCAGTAGCGCAGCCCGCGTCAAATAGTCGCCGAGGCCTGTGGGCTATAGCCTTTAGTCCGCGGGGGTTGGGGAACGTGTTTCGGGGGCTCTGGTTGTCGGAAATGGGTACAGTCTTTTCGAGGGTCCTCGTGTGCCCAGTGGGAGGCTACGGTCAAAAGCACATGCCTAAAATGGAAGACATGCCCAAGCCTTGGCCGCGTAGCGTGAAATAGTCGCCCGAGGCACATGGGCTATAACTGGTCCATGAGGGGTTGGGGGGGGTTTGGGGGGCTCTGGTCGTCAGAAATATGTACAGTCTTTTCGAGGGTCCTCGTGTACCCAGAGGGAGGCTACGGTCAGAGGCCTGCCCTAAAATGGCAAGAAATGCCCAGCGGCGCAGCGTGAAATAATCATGAGGCCGGTGGGCTATGTGCTGGTCATGAGCGGGGTTGGGAGGGCGTTAGGGAGCTCTGGCTGTCGAAATGGGTACTGATCTTTTCGAGGTCCTCGTGTACCCAGAGGATGCTCTGATCAGAGGCCTGCCTAAAATGGCAAGAAATGCCAGTGGCGCAGCGTGAAATAATCGCCGAGGCAGTGGGATATAGCCTTTGGTCTGCGGGTTGGGAGGCGTCGGAAATGGGTGCAGTCTTTTCGAGGGTCTCGTGTGCCAGTGGGAGGCTCTGACGAAGCCTGCCCATGAAATGGCAAAAATGCCAATGGCGGCCGCGTCAAATAATCGCCGATGTGGGCTATAGCCTTTAGTCATGAGGGGTTGGGAGCGTGTTTGAGGCTCTGGTTGTCGGGAAATGGGTACAGTCTTTTCGAGGTCCTCGTGTGAGTGGGAGGCTCGGTCAAAGCCTGCCCTAAAATGGAAGACATGCTGGTGTGCGTGAAATAGTCATGAGGGCACATGGGCTATAGCCTTTAGTCCATGAGGGGTTGGGGGGGGGTTTGGGGGGCCTCTGGTCGTCAGAAATATGTACAGTCTTTTCGAGGGTCCTCGTGTACCCAGGAGGAGGCTACAGTCAGGCACTGCCCTAAAATGGCAAGAAATGCCAAGCGCAGCGCGTGAAATAATCGCCGAGCGGTGGGATATAACCTTTGGTCTCTGTGGGTTGGGGAGAGGCGTCAGGAAATGGAGTCTGAGTCTTTTCGAGGTCCTCGCGTGCCCGATGGGAGCTCTTGTCGAGCATGCCGTAAAATAGCGAGAAATACCCAGTGGGCGTAGCCAGCGTGAAATAGTCGCCGAGGCAGTGGGCTATGCTGGCCCGGTTGGGAGGGCGTTCGGGGGCTCTGGGTGTCAAAATGGGTGATCTTTTCGAGGGTCCTCATGTACCCGGTGGGAGGCCTGATCGAGCCTGCCTAAAATAACAAAAATGCCAGTGTCGCAGCACGTGAAATAGTCCCAGGGCCGGTGGGCTATAGCCTGCTGGGCATGAGGGGTTGGGAGGCGTTAGAGGCTCTGGGTGTCGGAAATGGGTACAATCTTTTCGATGGTCCTCGCATGCCCAGTGGGAGGCTACGGTCAGAAGCCTGCCGTAAAATGGCAAAAAATGCCCAGCGGCGCAGCGTGTCAAATAGTCGCCGAGGCCTTTGGGCTATAGCCTTTGGTCCGCGGGGGTTGGGGAAAGTGTTTCGGGGGCTCTGGTCGTCGGAAATGGGTACAGCCTTTTCGAGGGTCCTCATGTACTGTGATGGGAGGCTCTGGTCAAAAGCCTGCCCTAAAATGGCAAGACATGCCTAAGCATCAGCGTGAAATAGTCGAGGCCGGTGGGCTATGTGCCCCAGTCCATGAGGGGTTGGGGAGGCGTTCGGGAGCTCTGGCTGTCAGGAAATGGGTACAGTCTTTTCGAGGGTCCTCGTGTACCCAGGAGGGATGCTCTGGTCGAGGCCTGCCTAAAATGGCAGAAATGCCATGGCGCAGCGTGAAATAATCATGCCAAGGCATTGGGATATGTGCCTTTGGTCTGCAGGGTTGGGGAGGCGTCGGAAATGGGTGCAGTCTTTTGAGGGTCCTCGTGTGCCCGTGGGAGGCTCAGAGGCAGAGGCTTGCCGAAAATGACAAGAAATGCCCAGCCTGGCGTGAAATAGTCACAAGGGCGGTCGGCTATAACTGAGTCATGAGGGTTGGGGAGGGTTTGAGTCTGATCGTCGAGAAAGTGCAGTCTTTTTAGGGTCCTCGTGTGCCCGGTGGGAGGCTGACGGCCAGCCTGCCGTAAAATGGCAGAAATACCAGTGAGGAGCTCGAATAGTCGCCGAGGCTGTGGGCTATAGCCTTTAGTCAGCAGGGGTTGGGGAACGTGTTTGAGGCTCTGGTTTGTCGGAAATGGGTACAGTCTTTTGAGGGTCCTCGTGTGCCCGGTGGGAGGCTACAGTCGAAGCCTGCCCTAAAATGGCAAAGACATGCCTTGTGCGCAATCGTGAAATAGTCACAAGGGCGGTGGGCTATAGCCTTTAGTCCCATGAGGGGTTGGGGAGGGTTTAGGGGGCTCAGTCGTCGAAAATGGAGTACAGTCTTTTCGAGGTCCTCGTGTGTGATGGGAGGCTCTGTCAGAGGCCTGCCACTAAAATGGCAGAAATGCCCAGGCGTGGCGCGTGAAATAATCATGGAGGCAGGTGGGCTATAGCTTTTGGCCATGAGGGTTGGGAGGGCGTTCGAGGGCTCTGGGCGTCGAAATGGGTACAGTCTTTTCGAGAGTCCTCGTGTACGGTGGGAGGCTACGGTCAAGCCTGCCTAAAATAACAGAAATGCCCAGCGTCGTGGCGTGAAATAGTCCGAGGCGGTGGGCTATAGCCTTTGGGCCATGAGGGGTTAGGGAGAAGGCGTTCGGGGGTTGGGTGTCGGAAGAGTGCAGTCTTTTCGAGGGTCTCGCGTGCCAGTGGGAGGCTACGGTCAGAAGCCTACGTAAAATAGCAAAAATGCCGGCCAGTGGCCAGCGTCAAATAATCAGCCGAGGCTGTGGGCTATAGCCTTTGGTCAGCGAGGGGTTGGGAGCGTGTTTGAGGCTCACAGTGGGTTGGAAATGGGTCTGATCTATTGAGGGTCCTCATGTGCCCGATGGCAGGCTGGTCAAAAAGCCTGCCTAAAATAAGACATGCCCAGCATGAGAAATAATCGCCCAGGCAGTGGGCTATAGCCTTTAGTCCATGAGGGGTTGGGGAGGGCGTTCGGGGCCTCTGGGTGTCAGAAATGGTCAGTCTTTTGAGTCATCGTGTACCCAGGTGGGAGGCTACGGTCAAGCCTCCTAAAATAACAAGAAATACTTAGCAATAGCGCGTAAGCAGAAATCGACGTCGCCGGGCGGTGGGCTATAACACCTTGCTTTGGCCAGAGGGTTAGGGAGGGGCGTTCTAGGGATCAGGTGTCAGAAATGGGTACGTATTTTCGAGTCCTCGTGTACCAGTGGGAGGCTGGTCAAGCCTGCCTAAAATAACAAGTGCTTAGTGGTGAGGAATGTCAGCCAGGCCGGGCCTTGGGGTTATAGCGTTTGGACCGGGGGGGTTGGGGAGGGGTGTTCGGGGGCTCTGGGTGTCAGAAATGGGTACAGTCTTTTCGAGGGTCCTCGCGTGCCCAGTGGGAGGCTACTGTCAGAAGCATGCCGTAAAATAGCGAGAAATGCCCAGCGGCGTAGCGCGTGAAATAGTCGCCGAGGCCGGTGGGCTATATAGCACTTTATTGTGGCCCAGTTAGGGAGGGCGTTGGGGGCTCTGGGTGTCAAAATGGGTACAGTCTTTTGAGGGTCCTCATGTACCCGAGTGGGAGGCTCTGATCGAAGCCTGCCCTAAAATAAAGAAATGCTTGGCGTATGCATTGAAATAGTCCAGAGGCGGTGGGCTATAGCCTTTAGGGCATGAGGGGTTGGGGAGGGGCGTTCAGGGGCTCACAGGTGTGCCGGAAATGGGTACAGTCTTTCGATGGTCTCGCATGTCCAGTGGGAGGCTACGGTCAGAAGCCTGCCGTGGAAATGGCAAAAAATGTGGCAGCGTGTCAAATAATCGCCAGGCCTTTGGGCTAATAACTTTAGTCCCATGAGGTTAGGGAAAAGTGTTTAGGGGGCTCTGGTCGTGAGAAATGGGTACGGCCTTTTCACGAGTCCTCATGTGCTTGATGGGAGGCCTCACGGTCAAAAGCCTGCCCTAAAATGGCAAGACATGCCTGCGGGCGCATCGCGTGAAATAGTCGCCTTGAGGCTGTGGGCTATAGCCGTGGGCCCTTGGGGGTTGGGAGGGGGCGTTCGGGAGGTTAAGGTGTCGGAAAGGGTACAGTCTTTTGAGGTCCTCAGCGTGCCCAGGTGGGGAGGCCTCTGGTCAGAAGCCTACCGTAAAATAGCAAAAAATGTAGCCAGCGCAGCGCGTCAAATAATCCTTGAGGCCTATGGGCTATGTGCTTTGGTCATGAGGGTTGGGGAGCGTGTTTGGGGGCTCACAGTGGGTTGGAAATGGGTACAGTCTATTCGAGGGTCCTCATGTGCCCGGTGGCGCCTACGGTCAAAAAGCCTGCCCTAAAATAACAAGACATGCCAAGCGGGCGCATGAGAAATAATCGCCCGAGGCGGTGGGCTATAGCCTTTGGTCCTTGAGGGGTTGGGGAGGCGTTCAGGGGCCTCTGGGTGTCGAAATGGGTACAGTCTTTTGAGTCATCGTGTACCCAGTGGGAGGCTACAGTCAGAAGCCTCCCTAAAATAACAAGAAATGCCCAGCGTGGCAGCATGAAACAATCGCTGAGGCCGGTGGGCTATAATGCCCATGAGTTGGGAGGGCGTTACAGGATCTGGGTGTCGAAATGCGTACATTATTTTAGAGAGTCCTCGTGTCCACAGTGGGAGGCTAAGGTCAAAAGCCTGCCCAAAAATAGAAAGAAGTGCCAGTGGCCTGAGAATAATCATGAGGCCGGTGGGCTATAGCCTTTGGCCAGTGGGGTTGGGGTGGGGTGTTAGGGGCTGCAGGTGTCAGAAATGGGTACAGTCTTTTCGAGGGTCCTCGCGTGCCCAGTGGGAGGCTACTGTCAGAAGCATGCCGTAAAATAGCGAGAAATGCCCAGTGGCGTAGCGAGTGAAATAGTCTCCGAGGCCGGTGGGCTATAGCCTTTATGGCCCGGTTGGGAGGGCGTTGGGGCTGGGTGTCAAAATGGGTACAGTCTTTTCGAGGTCCTCATGTACCCGAGTGGGAGGCTACAGTCAGAAGCCTGCCTAAAATAAAGAAATGCCAGCGTCGTATACGTGAAATAGTCCCAGGGCAGTGGGCTATAGCCTTGGGCATGGGGTTGGGAGAAGCGTTGAGGGGCTCACAGGTGTCGGAAATGGGACAGTCTTTTCGATGGTCCTCGCATGTCAGTGGGAGGCTACGGTCAAGCCTGCGTAAAATGGCAAAAATGCCAATGACAGGCGTGTCGTGTCAAATAATGAGGGCCTTTGGGCTATAGCCTTTGGTCCATGAGGTTGGGGAAAGTGTTTGAGGGGCTCACAGTGCGTGGAAATGGGTACAGCCGAGGTCCTCATGTGCCATAGCCTGTAAAATGGCAAGACATGCCTAGCAGGCGCATCGCGTGAAATAATCGCCGGGCGGTGGGCTATGTGCTGGTCATGGGGGTTGGGAGGGGCGTTCGGTGCTCTGGCTGTCAAAATGGGTACAGTCTTTTGAGGTCCTCGTGTACCCAGAGAGGGATGCTCTGGTCAGGAGGCCTGCCCCAAAATGTGAAATGCCCAAGCTGGCAGTAGCGTGAAATAATCGCCGGGCGGGTGGGATATAAGCCTGGTCTCTGCGGGTTGGGAGGGGGCGTGGGAAATGGGTGCAGTCTTTTCGAGGTCTCGTGTGCCCGATGGAGGCTCTGAGCAGAAACTTGCCCAAAATGACAAAATGCAGTGGCCGCGTGAAATAGTCACAAGGCGATGCTATAGCCTTTGGTCAGCGGGGGTTGGGAGGGTTCGAGGGTCTGATCGTCAGGAGAAAGTGCAGTCTTTTCGAGGTCCTCGTGTGCCCGGTGGGAGGCTACGGCCGAGCACAGTAAAATGAAGAAATGCCAGTGGCGAGCTCAGAATAAGTCCTTAGGGCACAGCAGGCTATAGCCTTTGATCCAGCGGGGTTGGGAGCGTTTTAAGGCTCTGGTTGTCGGAAATGGGTCAGATCTTTTCGAGGTCTCGTGTGCCCAGTGGAGGCTACGGTCAAAAGCCTGCCTAAAATGGAAGACATGCCCAGCCAGTGCGCAGAAATAATCGCCAAGGCGGTGGGCTGTAGACTTTGAGTCCCATGAGGGGTTGGGGAGGAGGCGTTCAGGGGCTCTGGGTGTCTGAAATGGTACAGTCTTTTCGAGGGTCTCGTGTGCCCAGTGGGAGGCTACTGTCAAAACCCTGCAAGTAAAATGACAGAAATGCCAGTAGTGCGTGGAAATAATTCACAGGCCGGTGGGCTATGTGCTAGTCCTTGAGGGTTGGGAGGGGTTTGGGGGCTCTGATCGTCGAGAAGGGTAAGGTCTTTTCGAGGGGTCCTCATGTTCCCAGATTGGGAGGCTCACGGCCGAGCTTCCGTAAAATGTGAGAAAATACCAGTAGCGCGCGTGAAATAATCAGAGGCCTGTGGGCTAGCCTTTAAATCCATGGGGGTTGGGAGGCGTGTTTGAGGGGCTCACGGTTGTCGGAAATGGGTACAGTCTTTCGAGGTCCTTATGTGCCAGTGGGAGGCTCTGTCAAAAGCCTGCGTAAAATGGAAAGACATGTGGCGGCGCGCGTGAAATAATCATGCCCGAGGCGGTGGGCTATAGCCTTTGGTCCAGCAGGGGTTGGGGAAGAAGCGTTCGGGGCTGGGTGTTGAAATGGGTACAGTCTTTTCGAGAGTCCTCGTGTGTGCCAGTGGGAGGCTCGGTCAGGCCCGCCTAAAATAGCAAGAAATGCCAATGACGCAGCGTGAAATAATCGTCGAGGCGGTGGGCTATAGCCTTTGGTCATGAGGGTTGGGAGCGTGTTTGAGGCTCTGGCCGTCGGAAATCGTCTGATCTTTTGAGGTCCTCGTGTGCCCAGTGGGGAGGCTGATCAAAAGCCTGCCCTAAAATGGTAAGACATGACCAGCGGTATAGCGTCAAATAGTCGTCGAGGCACATGGGCTATGTGCTTTGGTCCCATGAGGGTTGGGAGCGTGTTTGGGGGCTCTGGCCGTCGGAAATGGGTACAGTCTTTCGAGGTCCTCGTCGCCCAGTGGGAGAGCTCTGAGGTCAAAGCCTGCCCTAAAATGGTAAGACATGACCAAGCGGCATGGCCGCGTGAAATAGTCGCCCGAGGCGGTGTGCTATAGCCTTTGGTCATGAGGGTTGGGAGGCGTTCAGGGGGCTCTGGGTGTCCCAAATGGGTACAGTCTTTTCGAGGTCCTCGTGTACCCAGGTGGGAGGCTACAGGTCAAGCCAGCCTAAAATAACAAGAAATGTAGCGGCGTGGCGATGCCATGTCGTCGAGGCCGGTGAGCTATAGCCTTTGGCCCGCGGGGCTTGGGGGGGGTTTCGGGGGCTCTGCTCGTCGGAAATATGTACAGTCTTTTCGAGGGTCGTCATGTGCCCAGTGGGAGGCCTTCTGACCAGAAGCCTGCCCTAAAATGGCAAGAAATACTGGCACAGCGTGAAATAATCATGCCCGGTGGGCTATAGCCTTTGGTCCGTGGGGGTTGGGGAGAGGCGTTCGGGGTCCTGGGCGTCAGAAATGGGTACAGTCTTTTCGAGGGTCCTCGTGTGCCCAGTGGGAGGCTACGGTGAAATGCCTGCGCTAAAATGGCAAGACATGCCCAGCCAGTGGCAGCGTGAAATATTGCCGAGGCAGGTGGGCTATAGCTTTGGTCCCATGAGGGGTTGGGGAGGGCGTTCGGGGCTCTGGGTGGTCGAAATGGGTACAGTCTTTTGAGAGTCCTCGTGTACCGAGGGGAGGCTACGGTCAAGCCTGTCCTAAAATAACAAGAAATGCCAAGGCCAGCGTGAAATAGTCATGGGGCAGTGGGCTATAGCCTTTGACCCGCGGGGGTTGCGTAGGGGCTTTCGGGGGCTCTGGTCGTCTGAAATGGGTACAGTCTTTTCGAGGGTCCTCGCGTGCCCAGTGGGAGGCTCAGTCAAAAGCCTACCTAAAATGGCAAAAATACCAGCGGTGGCAGCGTCAAATAGTCGCTTGAAACCCGTGGGCTATAGCCTTTGAGTCTGAGGGATTGGGGGAGCGTGTTTGGGGGCTCACAGTCGTCGGAAATGGGTACAGTCTTTTGAGGTCCTCGTGTGCCCGGTGGGAGGCTACAGTCAAAAAGCCTGCTCTAAAATGGCAAGACATGCCCAGTGGCGCAGTCGTGAAATAGTCGCCGAGCGGTGGGCTGTGCTGGTCCCATGAGGGGTTGGGGAGGGGCGTTCAGGGGGCTACAGTGTGAAAATGGGTAAATTCTTTTCGAGGGTCCTCGTGTGCCCAGTGGGAGGCTACGGTCAGAGGCCTGCCCTAAAATGGCAAGAAATGCCAGTGACGGAAATAATCATGAGGCAGTGGGCTAAAGCCTTTGGTCATGAGGGGTTGGGAGAGGCATTCGGGGCTCAGGCGTCCGAAATGGGTACAATCTTTTCGAGGTCCTCGTGTGCCCGAGGGGAGGCTACGGTGAAAAGCCTGCCACTAAAATGGCAAGGCGTGCCAGCCAGCGCGCATGCGTGAAATATTCTGAGAGGCCGATGGGCTATAGCCTTTGGTCCATGAGGTTGGGGAGGCGTTGAGGCTCTGGGTGTTGAAATGGGTACAGTCTTTTGAGAGTCCTCGTGTCCCAGGGGGAGGCCTACGGTCAAAGCCTGTCTAAAATAACAGAAATGCCAACGGCACGCGTGAAATAGTCGTAGGGCCGGTGGGCTATAACTGGCCCATGGGGGTTAGGGGAGGCGTTCGGGAGCTCCGGGTGGCGGAAATGGGCACAGTCTTTTCGAGGGTCCTCGCGTGCCCAGTGGGAGGGTACGGTCAAAAGCCTGCCCTAAAATGGCAAGAAATGCCAAGCGGCGCAGCGCGTCAAATAATCATGGGAGGCACAGGTGGGCTATGTGCTGGTCTGCAGAGGGATTGGGAGCGTGTTTGAGGGCTCTTTCGTCGGAAATGGGTACAGTCTTTTCGAGGGTCCTCGTGTGCCCAGTGGGAGGCTACGGTCAGAAGCCTACCTTAAAATGGCAAGAAATGCCCAACGGCGCAGTGCGTGAAATAGTCGCCGAGGCCGGTGGGCTACAGCCTTTGGTCCACGGGGGTTGGGGAGGCGTTGAGGCTCTTGGTGTCGAAATGTGCAGTCTTTTGAGGGTCTCGTGTACCCGGTGGGAGCTACAGTCGAGGCCTGCCTAAAATGGAAGAAATGCCAATGGCGCGGCGTGAAATAATCCAAGGCCGGTGGGCTGTATGGGTCATGAGGGGTTGGGGAGGGTTTGGCGGCTCTGGTCGTGGAAATATGTACTGATCTTTTCGAGGTTCATCGTGTGCGGTGGGAGGCTCTGACCAAGCACTGCCTAAAATGGCAAGAAATACCAGTAGCTGGCCGCGTGAAATAGTCAGCGAGGCGGTGGGCTATAGCCTTTGGTCATGAGGGGTTGGGAGGGGTTTGAGGGCTCAGTGGTCGTGAAAATGGGTACAGTCTTTTCGAGGGTCCTCGTGTGCCTGTGGGAGGCTACGGTCAGGAGGCCTGCCCAAAATGGCAAAAATGCCAATGACCTTGAGAAATGATCACTTGAGGCCGGTGGGCTACCCTTTGGTCCATGAGGGTTGGGAGGGCGTTGAGCTCTAGGTGTCGAAATGGGTTCAGAGTTTTCGAGGGTCCTCGTGTGCGCAGTGGGAGGCTACAGTCGAAGCCTGCCTAAAATAATGAAATGTGCCAGCGTAGCGCGTGAAATAATCATGAGGCAGTGGGCTTCAGCCTTTGGCCCAGGGGGTTGGGAGGGGCGTTGGGGCTCTGGGTGTCGAAATGGGTACAGTCTTTTCGAGGTCCTCGTGTGCCCGTGGGAGGCTCGATCAGGCCTGCCCTAAAATGACAAGAAATGCCAGTAGCGGCCAGCGTGGAAATAGTCCATAGGGCTGGTGGGCTATAGCCTTTGGTCAGTGAGGGTTGGGGAGGTTTAAGGCGGCTCTGGTCGTCAGTGTCTGATCTTTGAGGCTCGTCGTGCCTCGTGGGAGGCTCTGATCGAGGCCTGCCTAAAATGACAAAAATACTTGCCAGTGGCACGTGAAATAGTCAAGGGCCGGTGGGCTATAGCCTGGTCCCTTGAGGTTGGGAGAGGGTGTCAGGGCTCACAGTGAAGTGGTACAGTCTTTGCGGGGGTCCTCGTGGGCCCTGGGGGAGGCTACGGTCAGAGGCCTGCCCTAAAATGGCAACAAATACCCAATGACGCGGAAATAATCAAGGCAGTGGGCTATAGCCTTTGGTCCTTGAGGGGTTGGGGAGGCGGTTTCGGGGCTCACAGTCGTCGGAAATCGTCTGAGTCTTTTCGAGGGTCCTCGTGTGCTTGATGGGAGGCTACGGTCAAAGCCTACCCTAAAATGGCAAGACATACCCAGCAGTGCGTGAAATAGTCAGCAGGGCACATGGGCTATAGCCTTTGGTCTGCGGGGATTGGGGAACGTGTTTGAGACTCTGGTCATCGGAAATAGATGCAGTCTTTTCGAGGTTAGTCGTGTGCCAGGTGGGAGGCTCTGGCCGAAGCACATGCCCTAAAATGACAAGAAATGCCAAGCGGCGCATGCGTGAAATAATCATGGGGAACTGTGGGCTATATGCTGGTCTGCGGGGATTGGGAGGCGTGTTTGGGGCTCAGTCGTGGGAAATGGGTACAGTCTTTTCGATGTTAATCGTGTGCCCAGTGGGAGGCTACGGCAGAGCCTGCCTAAAATGACAAGAAATGCCAGTGGCGCAGCGCGTGGAAATAGTCCATAGCTGGTGGGCTATAGCCTTTGGTCGTGAGGGATTGGGAGGGTTTAGGGGCTCAGTGGTGAGAAAGTGGGTACAGTCTTTTGGTCATCGCGTGCCCGTGGGAGGCTCTGATTAGAGGCACCTAAAATGACAAGAAATGCCAGTAATGACGCGTGGAAATAATCACCAAGGGCCGGTGGGCTATAGCCAGTCCCTTGAGGAGGTTGGGAGGGGTTTGGGGGCTCTGGTCGTCGAGAAATGGGTACAGTCTTTTCGAGGGTCCTCGTGTGCCAGTGGGAGGCTGACGGTCAGGCCTGCCCTAAAATAGTAAAAATACCAGTGAGCGTGGGGAAATAGTCACTTGAGGCCGGTGGGCTATAGCCTTTGGTCCATGAGGGTTGGGAGGGGTTTGGGGCTCAGTGCGTCGGAAATGGGTGCAGTCTTTTGAGGTCTCGCGTGCCAGTGGGAGGCTCTGATCAGGCCTGCCCTAAAATGGCAAAATAGAAATGCCTGTAGCGCATGGAAATAGTCATGAGGCGGTGGGATATAGCCTTTGGTCTGCGGGGGTTGGGAGGGCGTCGGAAATGGGTGCAGTCTTTTGAGGTCCTCGTGTGCCCGTGGGAGGCAACGGTCAGAGGCCAGCCATAAAATGACAAGAAATGCCAGTGGCGCAGCGCGTGGAAATAGTCACGAGGCTGGTGGGCTATTGCCTTTTGGCCGGGGGGGGGGGGGGAGGGGTTTTGGGGCTCACGGTGGTCAGTGGGTACAGTCTTTTCGAGGGTCGTCGCGTGCCCCGTGGGAGGCTACGGTCAGAGGCCTGCCCAAAAATGACAAGAAATGCCAGTGGCGCGTGAAATAGTCACCGAGGCCGGTGGGCTATAGCCTTTGGTCCGCGGGGGTTGGGGAGGGGGTTTCGGGGGCTCTGGTCGTCGGAAATGGGTACAGTCTTTTCGAGGGTCCTCGTGTGCCCCGTGGGAGGCTACGATCAGAGGCCTGCCCTAAAATGACAAGAAATGCCCAGCGGCGCAGCGCGTGAAATAGTCACCGAGGCTGGTGGGCTATAGCCTTTGGTCAGCGGGGGTTGGGGAGGGGGTTTAGGCGGCTCTGGTCGTCGAAAGTGGGTACAGTCTTTTCGAGGCTCGTCGCGTGCCTCGTGGGAGGCTACGGTCAGAGGCCTGCCCTAAAATGACAAGAAATGCCAACCGGCTTAGCGCGTGAAATAGTCGCCGAGGCCGGTGGGCTATAATAACTGTGAGGAGGTTGGGAGGCGTTCGGGGGCTCTGGGGTCGGAAATGGGTACAGTCTTTTCAAGGATCCTCGCGTGCCCGATTGGGAGATGCTGGTCAAAAGCCTGCCCTAAAATGGCAAGAAATGCCAGTAGTAGCGCGTCAGAATAGTCATGGGGGCACATGGGCTATAGTGCTGCGGGGATTGGGGAGCGTGTTTGAGGGGCTCAGTGCGTGAAATGGGTACAGTCTTTTCGAGGTCCTCGTGTGTGCCATGGGAGGCTCTGGTCAAAAGCCTACTAAATGGCAAGACATGCCCAGTAGCGCAGTCACGTGAAATAGTCATGGGGGCACAGAGGCTATAGCCTTGGTCTGCAGGGATTAGGGGAATGTGTTTGGGGGCTCAGTGGTGGGAATGGGTACAGTCTTTTCGAGGAGTTAAATCGTGTGTGCCCAGTGGGAGGCTCTGGCCAGAAGCCTGCCCTAAAATGACAAGAAATGCCAGTAGCGTGGAAATAGTCACAGAGGCTGGTGGGCTATGGCCTTTGGTCAGTGAGGATTAGGGAGGGGTTTGGGGGCTCAGTAGTGGGTCTGAGTCTTTTCGGTGGTCGTGTGCCGTGGGAGGCTCTGGTTAGAGGCCTGCCCTAAAATGACAAAAATGCCCAGTGCAGCGTGAAATAGTCACCGAGGCGGTGGGCTATAGCCTTTGGTCAGCATGAGGGGTTGGGGAGGGGTTTCAGGGGCTCAGTCGTCGGAAATGGGTACAGTCTTTTCGAGGGTCTCGTGTGCCCAGGTGGGAGGCTACGGTCAGAGCCTGCCCTAAAATAGTAAGAAATACCAGTGACGTGGGAAATAGTCATGAGGCGGTGGGCTATAGCCTTTGGTCCCGGGGTTGGGAGGGTTTGAGGCTCAGTGGTCGTCGGAAATGGGTACAGTCTTTTCGAGGTCCTCGTGTGCCAGTGGGAGGCTACAGTCAGGGCCTGCCCTAAAATGGCAAGAAATACTTGGCCAGACGCATGAAATAATCGGAGGCGGTGGGATATAGCCTTTGGTCTGCGGGGTTGGGGAGGCGTCGGAAATGGAGTAGTCTGAGGGTCCTCGTGTGCCCGTGGGAGGCTACGGTCAGAGGCCTGCCACTAAAATGACAAGAAATGCCAGTAGTGGCGCGTGAAATAGTCACCGAGGCTGGTGGGCTATAGCCTTTGGTCAGCGGGGGTTGGGGAGGGGGTTTAGGCGGCTCTGGTCGTCGAAAGTGGGTACAGTCTTTTCGAGGCTCGTCGCGTGCCTCGTGGGAGGCTACGGTCAGAGGCCTGCCCTAAAATGACAAGAAATGCCAATGACGCGTGAAATAGTCACAAGGCGGTGGGCTATAGCCTTTGGTCCATGAGGTTGGGGATGGGGTTTAGGGGGCTCAGTGCGTCGGAAATGGGTGCAGTCTTTTCGAGGGTCCTCGTGTGCCCGTGGGAGGCTCTGATCAGGAGGCCTGCCTAAAATGACAAGAAATGCCAGTGGCATGGCGCGTGAAATAATCACCAGAAGGCTGGTGGGCTATAGCCTTTAGTCGTGAGGGTTGGGGAGGGTTTAGGCGGCTCAGTCGTGAAAGTGGGTCTGATCTTTTGAGGCTCGTCAGCGTGCCTCGTGGGAGGCTCTGATCAGAGGCCTGCCTAAAATGACAAAGAAATGCCAGTGGCCAGCGTGGAAATAGTCAAGGGCCGGTGGGCTATAGCCTTGGTCCATGAGGGTTGGGAGGGTATCAGGGGCTCAGTCGTCAGGAAATTAGTCTGATCTTTTCGAGGGTCTCGTGTGCCCGATGGGAGGCTACGGTCAGAGGCCTGCCTAAAATGGCAAAAATACCAGTGAGCGGAAATAATCACTTGAGGCAGGTGGGCTATAGCCTTTGGTCCATGCGGGGGTTGGGGAGGCGGTTTTGGGGGCTCACAGTCGTGGAAATGGAGTCTGAGTCTTTTCGAGGTCTCGTGTGCCCGATGGGAGGCTATGGTTAGAAGCACTGCCTAAAATGGCAAGACATGCCAGTGGCGCAGTCGTGAAATAGTCATGAGGCGGTGGGATATAGCCTTTGGTCTGCGGGGGTTGGGGAGGGGCGTGGGGAAATGGGTGCAGTCTTTTGAGGGTCTCGTGTGCCCGTGGGAGGCTCTGATCAGAGGCCTGCCCTAAAATGACAAGAAATGCCAGTGCGCAGCGCGTGAAATAGTCACAGGCTGGTGGGCTATAGCCTTTGGTCAGTGAGGGGTTGGGAGGGGTTTAGGGGCTACTGGTGTCGAGAAAGTGGGTACAGTCTTTTCGGGGTCGTCGCGTGCCCGTGGGAGGCTACGGTCAGGAGGCCTGCCTAAAATGACAAAAAATGCGTGACGGCGTGAAATAGTCACCGAGGCCGGTGGGCTATAGCCTTTGGTCCGCGGGGGTTGGGGAGGGGGTTTCGGGGGCTCTGGTCGTCGGAAATGGGTACAGTCTTTTCGAGGGTCCTCGTGTGCCCCGTGGGAGGCTACGGTCAGAGGCCTGCCCTAAAATGACAAGAAATGCCCAGCGGCATGGCGTGGAAATAGTCACCAGGCTGGTGGGCTATGTGCTGGTCAGTGAGGGGTTGGGGAGGGTTTAGGCGGCTCACAGTGCGTCAGTGGGTCTGCAGTCTTTTCGAGGCTCGTCGCGTGCCTCGTGGGAGGCTACGGTCAGAGGCCTGCCCTAAAATGACAAGAAATGCCAACCGGCTTAGCGCGTGAAATAGTCGCCGAGGCCGGTGGGCTATAGCCTTTGGCCCGCGGGGGTTGGGGAGGGGCGTTCGGGGGCTCTGGGGTCGGAAATGGGTACAGTCTTTTCAAGGATCCTCGCGTGCCCAGTGGGAGGGTACGGTCAAAAGCCTGCCCTAAAATGGCAAGAAATACCCAGCGGCGCAGCGCGTCAAATAGTCGCCGAGGGCTGTGGGCTATAGCCTTTGGTCTGCGGGGATTGGGGAACGTGTTTCGGGGGCTCTGGTCGTCGGAAATGGGTACAGTCTTTTCGAGGGTCCTCGTGTGCCCAGTGGGAGGCTACGGTCAAAAGCCTACCCTAAAATGGCAAGACATGCCAGTGACGCAGTCACGTGAAATAGTCGCATGGGGCACATGGGCTATGGCCTTTAGTCTGCGGGGATTGGGAATGTGTTTGGGGGCTCTGGTGCGTCGGAAATGGGTACAGTCTTTTCGAGGTTAAATCGTGTGCCCAGTGGGAGGCTCGGACGAGCACGCCCTAAAATGACAAGAAATGCCAGTGGCCGCGTGAAATAGTCCACAAGGGCTGGTGGGCTATAGCCTGGTCGGCGGGGATTGGGGAGGGGTTTAGGGGCTCTGGTGCGTGAAAGTGGGTACAGTCTTTTCGAGGTCATCGCGTGCCCGTGGGAGGCTACGGTTAGAGGCCTGCCACTAAAATGACAAGAAATGCCCAGTGAGCGTGAAATAGTCACGAGGCCGGTGGGCTATAATGCTGGTCCTTGAGGGGTTGGGAGGGGGTTTAGAGGGCTCAGTAGGTGAAATGGGTACAGTCTTTTCGAGGGTCCTCGTGTGCCAGTGGGAGGCTCTGGTCAGGCACTGCCTAAAATAGTAAAAATACCAGTGGCGTGGGAAATAGTCACTTGAGGCAGTGGGCTATAGCCTTTGGTCCATGAGGGTTGGGGAGGGGTTTGGGGGCTCAGTCGTCGGAAATGGAGTCTGAGTCTTTTGAGGGTCTCGTGTGCCCAGTGGGAGGCTCTGTCAGGGCACTGCTAAAATGGCAAGAAATGCCAGTAGCCTTGCGCATGAAATAATCGCCGAGGCGGTGGGATATAGCCTTTGGTGCGGGGGTTGGGGAGGGAGGCGTGGGAAATGGGTGCAGTCTTTTGAGGTCCTCGTGTGCCCGTGGGAGGCTACGGTCAGGCCTGCCCTAAAATGACAAAAATGCCCAGTAGCGCGTGAAATAGTCACAGGCAGTGGGCTATAGCCTTTGGTCAGTGAGGGTTGGGGAGGGGTTTAGGGGCTCAGGTGGTCAGTGGGTACAGTCTTTTCGAGGGTCGTCGCGTGCACCGTGGGAGGCTACGGTCAGGCCTGCCTAAAATGACAAGAAATGCCAATGGTAGCGCGTGGCGTGAAATAATCACCAAGGGCGGTGGGCTATAGCCTGGTCATGAGGGGTTGGGATGGGGTTTGAGGGGCTCACAGTCGTCGGAAATGGGTACAGTCTTTTCGAGGTCCTCGTGTGCCCCGTGGGAGGCTCTGATCGAGGCCTGCCCTAAAATGACAAAAGAAATGCCCAGGCTGGCGTGAAATAGTCACCAGGGCTGGTGGGCTATAGCCTTTGGTCGGTGAGGGTTGGGGGAGGGTTTAGGGCGGCTCACAGTCGTCGAGAAAGTGGGTACAGTCTTTTGAGGCTCGTCAGCGTGCCTCGTGGGAGGCTCTGATCAGGCCTGCCCTAAAATGACAAGAAATGCCAGTAGCAGCGCGTGAAATAGTCACCGAGGCGGTGGGCTATACTGGTCCCATGAGGGTTGGGAGGGGGCTCAGGGGCTCACAGTCGTCAGAAATTGGTGATCTTTTAGGGTCCTCGTGTGCCCGATGGGAGGCTACAGTCAGGCCTGCCCTAAAATGGCAAGAAATACCCAGTGAGCGGAAATAGTCATGAGGCGGTGGGCTATAGCCTTTGGTCCCTTGAGGGGTTGGGAGGCGGTTTTGGGGCTCACGGTCGTCGAAATGGGTCTGATCTTTTCGAGGTCCTCGTGTGCCCAGATGGGAGGCTATGGTCAGCACCCTAAAATAGCAAGACATGCCAATGTGATCACGTGAAATAGTCATGAGGCAGTGGGCTATAGCCTGGTCATGAGGGTTGAGGTGGGGTTTGGGCTCACGGTCGTCGGAAATGGAGTACAGTCTTTTAGAGGTCGTCGTGTGCCCGGTGGGAGGCTACGGTCAGGAGGCCTGCCTAAAATTGCAAAAATGCCAGTGATTGCAGCGTGAAATAGTCACGAGGCGGTGGGATATGCTGGTCTGCGGGGGTTGGGGAGGCGTCGGAAATGGGTCAGTCTTTTCGAGGGTCCTCGTGTGCCCGTGGGAGGCTCTGATCGAGGCCTGCCCTAAAATGACAAAAATGCCCAGCGCGTGAAATAGTCACGAGGCTGGTGGGCTATAGCCTTTAGTCAGTGAGGGGTTGGGGAGGGGTTTAGGGGGCTCAGTGCGTCAATGGAGTCAGTCTTTTCGAGGGTCGTCGTGTACTTGATGGGAGGCTACAGTCGAGGCACTGCCGTAAAATGGCAAAAATGCCAGTGATCGTGAAATAGTCACAGGCTGGTGGGCTATAACTGGTCAGTGAGGGTTGGGGAGGGGCGTTCGGGGGCTCACAGGTGTCAGGAAATGGGTGCAGTGTTTTCGAGGGTCCTCGCGTGCCATGTGGCGAGCTACGGTCAGAAGCCTGCCGTAAAATGACAAAAAATGCCCAGCGCATCAAATAGTCACCAGGGCGGTGGGCTACTGTCATGAGGGGTTGGGGAGCGTATTTACAGGGCTCACGGTCATCGGAAATGGAGTCTGATCTTTTGAGGTCCTCATGTACCTAGTGGTAGGCTACGGTCAAAAGCCTGCCCTAAAATGGCAAGACATGCCCTGCGGCGAATCGCGTGAAATAGTCGCCGAGGCCGGTGGGCTATAGCCTTTGGTCCGCGGGGGTTGGGGAGGGGCATTCGGGGGCTCTGGGTGTCCGAAATGGGTACAGTCTTTTCGAGGGTCCTCGTGTACCCAGTGGGAGGCTACGGTCAGAGGCCTGCCCTAAAATGGCAAGAAATACCCAGAGAGCGGAAATAATCACGAGGCCCGGTGGGCTGTGCCTTTGGTCCTTGAGGTTGGGAGGCGGTTTGGGGGGCTCACGAGTGTCGAAATGGCTACGGTCTTTTCGAGGTCCTCGTGTGCCCAGTGGGAGGCTCTGGTCAGAAGCTTGCCCTAAAATGGCATGACATGCCCAGTGCATGGCCAGCGTAAAATAATCATGAGGCGGTGGGCTATGTGCTTTGGCCCCGGGGGGTTAGGGAGGGGCGTTGGGGGCTCAGGTGTCAAGAAATGGGTCTGAGTGTTTCGAGGGTCTCGCGTCCCAGTGGGAGGCTCTACGGTCAAGCCTGCCGTAAAATAATAAAAATGCTGTAGCGCAGCGCATCAAATAGTCACGGGCGGTGGGCTATAGCCTTTGGTCCATGAGGGGTTGGGAAGCGTGTTCTGGGGCTCTGGTGAAGGAAATGGGTACAGTCTTTGAGGTCCTCATGTGCCTGAGTGGGAGGCTACGGTCAAAAGCCACCTAAAATGACAAGACATGCCAATGGCCAGCGTGGAAATAATCGCGAGGCAGTGGGACATAGCCTTTGGTCTGCAGGAGTTGGGGAGGCGTCGGAAATGGGTACAGTCTTTTGAAGGTTCTCGTGTGCCCGTGGGAGGCTACGGTCAGAGCCTACCTAAAATGACAAGAAATGCTTAGCCAGCGCCGTGCGTGAAATAGTCATCGAGGCGGTGGGTATAGCCTTTGGTCCCGAGGGGTTGGGAGGGGTTTGAGGGGCTCTGGTGTCAGAAATGGAGTGCAGTCTTCTCGAGGTCTCGTGTGCCCAGTGGGAGGCTCAGTGAAACCTGCCCTAAAATGGCAAAGACACATGGCCAGTGGCGCAGGCGTCAAATAATCAGGCCGGTGGGCTATAGCCTTTGGTCCCATGGGGTTGGGGAGGGGCGTTGGGGCTCTAGGTGTCGAAATGGGTACAGTCTTTTCGAGGGTCCTCGTGTGCAGGTGGGAGGCTACGGTGAGGCACTGCCACTAAAATGGCAAGAAATGCCTTAGCCAGCGTGAGGAAATAGTCACCAGGCAGTGGGCTATAGCCTGGTCCCTTGAGGTTGGGGAGGGGTTTGAGGGCTCAGTCGTCGAAATGGCTCACAGTCTTTTCGAGGGTCCTCGTGTGCCCAGTGGGAGGCTCTGGTCAAGCACTGCCATAAAATAACAAAAATGTAGCGCATGGCGCATCAAATAGTCACCAAGGCGGTGGGCTATGCCCCAGTCCATGAGGTTGGGAGCGTATTTCAGGGGCTCAGTGTGGGAAATGGGTGCAGTCTTTTGAGGTCCTCATGTGCCTAGTGGGAGGCTCACGGTCAAGCACGCCCTAAAATGACAAGACATGCCAATGAGCGCATCGCGTGAAATAGTCGTAGGGCGGTGGGCTATATTGGTCCCGCGGGGTTGGGGAGGGGGTTTCAGGGGCTCTGGTCTCAGAAATGGGTACAGTCTTTTCGAGGGTCCTCATGTACCCAGTGGGAGGCTACGGTCGAGGCACTGCTAAAATAAATACCCAGCCAGTGAGCGCGGAAATAGTCATGAGGCAGTGGGCTATAGCCTTTGGTCCCCGGGGGTTGGGGAGGGGGTTTCGGAGGCTTAGGTCGTTAGAAATGGGTACAGTCTGTTCGAGGGTCCTCGTGTGCCCAGTGGGAGGCTATGGTCAGAAGCCTGCCCTAAAATGGCAAGACATGCGCAGTGGCAGTCGTGAAATAGTCATGGGGCGGTGGGCTATAGCCTTTGGTCATGAGGGTTGAGGAGAGGGTTTGGCGGCTACGTGAAATGGGTCAGATCTTTTCGAGGGTCGTCGTGTGCCCGGTGGGAGGCTCTGATCGAGGCACCTAAAATTGCAAAAATGCCAGTGTAGCGCGTGAAATAGTCACAGGTAGGTGGGATATAGAACTTTGGTCTGCGGGGTTGGGGAGGCGTCGAAATGGGTACAGTCTTTTCGAGGTCCTCGTGTGCCGTGGGAGGCTGATCAGTGAGGCTGCCTAAAATGACAAAAGAAATGCCAGTGCGCAGCGTGAAATAGTCACCTTAGGGCTGGTGGGCTATAGCCTTTGGTCGTGAGGGGTTGGGGAGGGGTTTAGGGGCTCACGGTGCGTGAAAATGGGTACAGTCTTTTCGAGGGTCTCGTGTGCCTTGAGTGGGAGGCTACGGTCAGGAGGCCTGCGTAAAATGGCAAAAATGCCAGTGAGCGCGTGCGTGAAATAGTCACAGGGCTGGTGGGCTATATAGCCTTTGGTCGTGAGGGGTTGGGGAGGGGTTTAGGGGCTCACAGTGGTCGAAAGTGGGTCAGTCTTTTCGAGGGTCATCGCGTGCTCGTGGGAGGCTACGGTCAGGCCTGCCCTAAAATGGCAAAAATGCCAATGTGCGCAGGAAATTATCCAGGGCACATGGGCTATAGCCTTTAGTCCATGAGGGGTTGGGAGGGTTTCAGGGGCTCAGTGGTCGTGGGAAATGGGTACAGTCTTTTCGAGGGTCCTCGTGTGTGCCCAGTGGGAGGCTACTGGTCAGAGCCTGCCCAAAATGCAGAAATACCCAATGTGAGCGGGAAATAGTCTTGAGGCGGTGGGCTATAGCCTTTGGTCCATGGGGTTGGGGAGGGGTTTGAGGGCTCTGGTGTCGTAAATGGGTACAGTCTTTTCGAGGTCCTCGTTTGCCCGTGGGAGGCTACTGATCAGGCCTGCCTAAAATGACAAGAAATGCCAGCCAGGCGCGCGTGAAATAGTCACGAGGGCGGTGGGCTATGCTGGTCATGAGGGGGTTGGGGAGGGGTTTAGGGGCTCAGTGCGTCAGGAAATGGGTCAGATCTTTTGAGGGTCCTCGTGTGCCCAGTGGGAGGCTATGGTCAGAAGCCTGCCTAAAATGGCAAGACATGCTTGCAGCGCGTCAAATAGTCGCCGAGGCCGGTGGGCTATAGCCTTTGGCCCCCGGGGGTTGGGGAGGGGAGTTTGGGGGCTCTGGGTGTCTGAAATGGGTACAGTCTTTTGAAGGGTCCTCGTGTGCCCATTGGGAAGCTACGGTCAGGGCCTGCCCTAAAATGGCAAGAAATGCCCAGCGGCGCAGCGAGTGAAATAGTCATGAGGCGGTGGGACATAGCCTTTGGTCTGGGAGTTGGGAGGCGTCGGAAATGGGTACAGTCTTTTGAAGGTCTCGTGTGCCCGTGGGAGGCTACGGTCAGAGGCCTACCCTAAAATGACAAGAAATGCCCAGTGACATGGCAGCGTGAAATAGTCACGAGGCCGGTGGGTATGTGCAGTCCCATGAGGGTTGGGGAGGGTTTGGGGGGGCTCTGGTCGTCAGAAATGGGTCTGAGTCTTCGAGGGTCCTCGTGTGTGAGTGGGAGGCTCTGATGAAACCTGCCCTAAAATGGCAGAACCATGCCCAGTGGCCTGTAGCGTGAAATAATCACCAAGGCGGTGGGTTATAGCCTTTGGTCCTTGAGGGGTTGGGGAGGCGTTCGGGGGCTCTGGGTGTCAGAAATGGGTACAGTCTTTTCGAGGGTCCTCGTGTACCCAGGTGGGAGGCTACGGTCGAGCCTGCCTAAAATGGCAAGAAATGCCAGCTGTAGCAGCGCGAAATAATCACCGAGGCAGTGGGCTATAGCCTTTGGTCATGAGGGGTTGGGAGGGTTTAGGGGCTCAGTGCGTCAGAAATAGCTACAGTCTTTTCGAGGGTCCTCGTGTGCCCAGTGGGAGGCTACAGTCAGAAGCTTGCCTTAAAATGGCATGACATGCCAAGCTGGCCGTAAAATAATCATGAGGCAGGTGGGCTATGCTTTGGCCCAGGGGTTGGGAGGGGCATTCGGGGCTCTGGCCGTCGAAAATGGGTACAGTCTTTTTGAGGGTCCTCGTGTACCCAGTGGGAGGCTACGGTCAGAGGCCTGCCCTAAAATGGCAAGAAATGCCCTGCGGTGCAGCGCGTGAAATAGTCGCCGAGGCAGGTGGGCTATAGACTTTGGTCCGCGCGGGTTGGGGAGGGGCGTCGGAAATGGGTACGGTCTTTTCGAGGGTCCTCGTGTGCCCAGTGGGAGGCTCTGGTGAGGCCTGCACTAAAATGACAAGAAATGCCAGTGGCATGGCGTGAAATAATCACCGAGGCCGGTGGGCTATAATCTGGTCCTTGAGGGGTTGGGAGGGGTTTGAGGCTCTGTTTGTCGAGAAAGTGCAGTCTTTTCGAGGTCCTCGTGTGCCAGTGGGAGGCTCTGGTCGAAGCCTGCCCTAAAATGTAGACATGCCAGTGGCCGCGTGAAATAAGTCGGCGAGGCGGTGGGCTATATCACTTTGGTCCCATGAGGGGGTTGGGGAGGGGCGTTCGGGTGCTCTGGGCGTCAGAAATGGGTGATCTTTCGAGGAGTCCTCGTGTACCCAGGTGGGAGGCTCTGGTCAGAAGCCTGCCTAAAATAACAAGAAATGCGATTAATAGTACCACGTGGAAATAGTCAGTGGGGCAGTGGGCTATAGCCTTTGGTCATGAGGGGTTGGGAGGGGTTTGAGGGGGTTACGGTCGTCGGAAATGTACAGGCTTTTCAAGGGTCGTGCGTGCGCCAGTGGGAAGCTCGGACAGAAACCTTCCCTAAAATGGCAAGAAATGCCAGCCTTGGCCAGAAATAATCGCCGAGGCAGTGGGCTATAGCACTGGTCATGAGGGGTTCTGGGGGGGGTTCCGGGGGCTCTAGTCGTAAGAAGTGGGTGCAGTCTTGTCGAGGGTCCTCGTGTGCCCAGTGGGAGGCTACGGTCAGGCACTGCCCTAAAATGGCAAGACATGCCAGCCAGCGGAAATAATCACAGGCCGGTGGGCTATAAGCTGGTCAAGCGGGGGTTGGGAGGGGTTTGAGGGGCTCACAGTCGTGGAAATATTCTACAGTCTTTTCGAGGGGTAATCGTGTGTGCCGGTGGGAGGCTCTGACGGAAGCCTGCCCTAAAATGGCAAGAAATGCCAGTATGGCCGCGATGAAATATAATCGAGGCAGTGGGCTATAGCTGGTCCTTGAGGGGTTGGGGAGGGGTTTAGGGCTCTGGTCGTCGGAAATATGTCTGAGTGTTTTCAAGGGTCGTCGTGTGCCCGATTGGGAAGCTTCTGACGGAAGCCTGCCTAAAATGGCAAGACATGCCATGGCCTTGTGCGTGAAATAATCGCCAGGGCGGTGGGCTATAGCCTTTGGTCATGAGGGGTTCGGGAGGGTTTGAGGGCTCTGAGTCGTCGAGAAATGGGTGCAGTCTTGTCGAGGTCCTCGTGTACCCAGGTGGGAGGCTCTGGTCAGAGCCTGCCCTAAAATAACAGACATGCCAGTATGGCATGGCGATGAAATAATCGCTGAGCCAGTGAGCTATAGCCTTTGGTCCCAGCGGGGGTTGGGCGGGGCGTTGGGGCTCTGTGCGTCGAAATGGGTACACTCTTTTCGAGGTCCTCGTGTACCCAGTGGGAGGCTGATCAGGCCTGCCTAAAATGGCAAGAAATGCCCAGTGCGCATGGCGCGTGAAATAGTCATGGGGGCCCGTGGGCTATGTGCTGGTCATGAGGGGTTGGGGAGGGTTTAGGGGGCTCACAGTGCGTCGGAAATATGTACAGTGTTTTCAAGGGTCGTCGTGTGCCCGATTGGGAAGCTCTGACGGAAGCCACCTAAAATGGCAAGAAATGCCAAGTGGCGCGCGGGAAATAATCGCCGACGCGGTGGGCTATAGCCTTTAGTCCATGAGGGTTGGGGAGGGGTTTGGGGGCTCTGGTCATGCCAGAAATGGGTCAGTCTTTTCAAGGGTCCTCGTGTGCCCGGTGGAAGGCTACTGGTCGAGGCTGCTCTAAAATGACAAAAATGCCTAGCGGCCTGGCAGCGTAGAAATAATCACGAGGCGGTGGGCTATACTGGTCCCAGCGGAGGAGGTTGGGGAAGGTTTAGGGGTTCTGTTCGTGAGAAATGGGTACAGTCTTTTCATGGGTCCGCGTGTGCCCGGTGGGAGGCCTGATCAGGCACATACTAAAATAACAAGACATGCCAGTGGCGTGTGCGTGGAAATAATCACAAGGCGGTGGGCTATAGCCTGGTCAGCGGGGTTGGGGAGGATTCAGGGGGCTCACTGGTGCGTCAGAAATGGGTACAGTCTTTTTGAGGTCCTCGTGTGCAGTGGGAGGCTGGGTGAAGCACCCTAAAATGGCAAGACATGCCCAGTGTTGGCAGCGTGAAATAGTCACCGAGGCCGGTGGGCTATCGCCTTTGGTCACGGGGGTTGGGGAGGGGTTTCGGGGGCTCTGGTCGTCGGAAATATGTATAGTCTTTTCGAGGGTCGTCGTGTGCCCAGTGGGAGGCTTGAAAGCCTGCTAAAATAACAGAAATGCCGAAATAGTCACCTGTGCTGGGTAACCTTTGGTCAGCGGGGTTGGGGTGGGGTTTGGGGGCTCTGGTCATCGGAAATATGTACAGTCTTTCCGAGGTCGTCATGTGCCCGATGGGAGGCTCTGACGAGCCTGCCCTAAAATGGCAAAAATGCCAGTGGCGTGAAATAATCAGCCGAGGGCAGGTGGGCTATAGCCTTGGTCCAGCGGGGTTGGGAGAGGGTTTGGGGCTCTGAGTCGTCAGAAATGGGTACAGTCTTTCGAGGGTCCTCGTGTGCCAGGTGGGAGGCTCTGATCAGGCCTGCCCTAAAATGTAAGACATGCCAGTGGCATGGCATGAAATAGTGCCGAGGCAGTGGGCTATAGCCTTTGGTCATGAGGGTTGGGAGGGGCGTTGGGGCTCTGGGCGTCAGAAATGGGTACAGCCTTTCGAGGTCCCTCGTGTACCCGGTGGGAGAAATGCAGTCAGAGGCCTGCCCTAAAATGGCAAGAAATACCATGGCGCAGTCACGGAAATAGTCAAGGCAGTGGGCTATGCTGGTCATGAGGTTGGGGGAGGGTTCAGGAGCTCTGTTCGTCGAGAAATGGGTACAGTCTTTTGGAGGCCCTCGTGTACCCAGTGGGAAATGCTGATCAGGCCTGCCTAAAATAGCAAAAATGCCCAGTCGTGGCGTGGCGTGAAATAAGTCAGGCGGTGGGCTATAGCCTTTGGGCCGCGGGGGTTTGGGAGGGGCGTTCGGGGGTCTGGGTGTCGGAAATGGGTAAAGTCTTTTCGAGGGTCCTCGCGTGCCCCGTGGGAGGCTACGGTCAGAAGCCTGCCGTAAAATGGAAAAATTGCCCAGCGGCGCAGCGCGTCAAATAGTCGCCGAGGCCTGTGGGCTATATCCTTTGGTCCGCGGGGGTTGGGGAACGTGTTTCTGGGGCTCTGGTCGTCGGAAATGGGTACAGTCTTTTCGAGACTCCTCATGTGCCTAGTGGGAGGCTACGGTCAAAAGCCTGCCCTAAAATGGCAAGACATGCCCAGCGGCGCATCGCGTGAAATAGTCACCGAGGCCGGTGGGCTATAGCCTTTAATCACCGGGGGTTGGGGAGGGGTTTCGGGGGCTCTGGTCGTCGGAAATATGTATAGTCTTTTCGAGGGTCGTCGTGTGCCCAGTGGGAGGCTTCGGCCAGAGGCCTGCCCTAAAATGACAAGAAATGCCCAGCGGTATGGCAGGAAATAGTCACAGGCAGTGGGCTATAGCCTTTGGTCCATGAGGGGTTGGGAGGGGTTTGAGGGCTCAGATCGTCAGAAAAGGGTCTGGTCTTTGAGGGTCCTCGTGTGCCCGATGGTGAGCTCGGCCGGAAGCCTAGCGTAAAATAAGAAATGCCAGCACAGTAGCGTCAAATAATCATGGGGCCTGTGGGCTATAGCCTTTGGTCCATGAGGTTGGGAGGCGTGTTTGAGGGGCTCTGGTCATCGAGAAATGGGTACAGCAACACCGAGGGTCCTCGTGTGAGTGGGAGGCTCTGATCAAAGCACTGCCCTAAAATGGCAAAACGTGCCAGCCAGTGCGTGAAATAGTCCTCGAGGCGGTGGGCTATAGCCTTTGGTCATGAGGGGTTGGGAGGCGTTTGGGAGCTCTGAGGTGTCGAAATGGGTCTGAGTCTTTTCAAGAGTCCTCATGTACCCAGTGGGAGGCTACTGATTGAAGCACATGCCTAAAATAACAAGAAATACCCAGCGTGGCGCGTGAAATAATCAGCGGGCAGTGGGCTATAGCCTTTGGCCCATGAGGGGTTGGGTTAGGAGTTGAGGGGCTCTGGGTGTCGGAAATGGGTAGAGTCTTTTTGAGGGTCCCAGCGTGAGTGGGAGGCTACTGGTCAGAAGCCTGCCGTAAAATGTGAAATACAGTGGCCAATGCGCGTCAAATAATCGGGCTGTGGGCTATAGCCTTTGGGCAGCGGGGTTTGGGAGGGCGTTGGCGCTCAGGTGTCGGAAATGGGTACAGTCTGTTTGAGGTCCTCGCGTGCTTGATGGCGGGCTACGGTCAGAAGCTTCTTGAGTAAAATCAAGAAATACCCAGTAGGTGCGTCAAATAATCAGTCAGAGGCATGGGCTATGTGCCTTTGGTCCATGAGGTTGGGGAACGTGTTTCGGGGGATCTGGTCGTCGGAAATAGGTACAGTCTTTTCGAGTGTCCTCGGGTGCCCAGTGGGAGGCTACGGTCAAAAGCCTGCCCTAAAATTGCAAGACATGCTTGGCCAGTAGCGTGGCGTGAAATAATCATGAGGCAGTGGGCTATAGCCTTTGGTCCGCCGGGGTTGGGGAGGGGCGTTCGGGGGCTTTGGGTGTCCGAAATGGGTACAGTCTTTTCGAGCGTCCTCGTGTACCCAGTGGGAGGATCTGATCGAGCACTGCCCCTAAAATGGCAAGAAATGCCAGTGGCCGCAAATAGTCACCGAGGCCGATGGGCTATAGCCTTTGGTCAGCGGGGGTTGGGGAGTGGGTTTCGGGGGCTCTGGTCGTCGGAAATATGTACAGTCTTTTCAAGGGTCCTCGTGTGCCCAGTGGGAGGCTCTGACGAGCACCTACTAAAATGGCAAGAAATGCCAGTGGTAGCGTGAAATAATCATGAGGCAGTGGGCTATAGCCTTTGGTCCATGAGGGTTGGGAGGGGTTTGGGGGCTCAGTGAGTCGGAAATATGTACAGTCTTTTCAAGGGTCATCGTGTGCCCAGTGGGAGGCTCTGACAGGCCTGCCTAAAATGGCAAGAAATGCCAATGGCCTGTGAAATAATCATGCCAGGCAGTGGGCTATAAGCTTTGGTCCATGAGGGAGTTCGGGAGGGGTTTCGAGGGGCTCTGGTCCTCTGAAATGGGTCTGATCTTTTCAAGGGTCCTCGTGTGCCCAGGTGGGAGGCTCTGATCAGGCTTGCCCTAAAATGGCAAAAATGCCTAGCAGCGCAGGCGTGAAATAATCATGAGGCAGTGGGCTATAGCTTTTAGTCCATGAGGTTGGGGAGGGGTTTGAGGGCTCTGGTGGTCAGAAATGGGCCTGCAGTCTTTGAAGGTCCTCGTGTGCCCGGTGGGAGGCTACTGGTCAGCACTGTCCTAAAATGTGAAATGTCCATCAGTAGCAGTAGCGTGAAATAGGTCTTAGGGCGGTGGGCTATAGCCTTTGGTCATGAGGTTGGGGATGGGGTTTAGGGGCTCTAGTCGTCGGAAATGGGTACAGTCTTTTAGAGGGTCCTCAGCGTGCCCAGTGGGAGGCTACGGTCAGAAGCCTGCCTAAAATGGCAAGAAATGCCAGTAGTGGCAGTGGGAAATAGTCACCGAGGGCGGTGGGATATAATAACTGGTCTGCAGGGGTTGGAGGGGCGTCGGAAATAGTGAGTCTTTTCGAGGGTCCTCTTGTGCCCGTGGGAGGCTCTGATCAGAGGCCTGCCCTAAAATGACAAGAAATGCCAGCTTGTGCGTGAAATAATCGCCGAGGCAGTGGGCTATAGCCTTTGGTCCCTTGAGGGTTGGGAGGGGTTTAGGGGGCCACAGTGGTGAAATGGGTACATTCTTTTCGAGGGTCCTCGTGTGCCCGTGGGAGGCTACGGTCAGAAGCCTGCCCTAAAATGGCAGAAATACCAGCGCGTGAAATAATACCGAGGGCAGTGAGCTATAGCCTTTAGTCATGAGGGGTTGGGGATGGGGTTTAGGGGCTCAGTGGTCGGAAATTGGTACAGTCTTTTAGAGGTCTCGCATGCCCGATGGGAGGCTACGGATTCAAGCACCTGAAATGGCAAGACATGCCCAGCTGCGCAGCGCGTGAAATAGTCGCCGAGGCCGGTGGGCTATAGCCTTTGGTCCGCGGGGGTTGGGGAGGGGCGTTCGGGGGCTCTGGGCGTCGGAAATGGGTACAGTCTTTTCGAGGGTCCTCGTGTGCCCAGTGGGAGATTACGGTCAGAGGCCTGCCCTAAAATATGAAGAAATACCCAGCGCGTGAAATATACCAGGCGGTGAGCTATGTGCTAGTCCATGAGGGGTTGGGGAGGGGGTTTAGGGGGCCCTGGTCGTCGAAAATGGGTACAGTCTTTTCGAGGGTCCTCGTGTGCCCTGTGGGAGGCTACGGTCAGAGGCCTGCCCTAAAATGGCAAGACATGCCCAGCGGCGCAGCGCGTGAAATAGTCGCCGAGGCCGGTGGGCTATAGCCTTTGGTCCGCGGGGGTTGGGGAGGGGCGTTCGGGGGCTCTGGGCGTCGGAAATGGGTACAGTCTTTTAGAGGTCTCGTGTGCAGTGGGAGATTACTGGTCAGAGGCCTGCCCTAAAATAGCAAGAAATACCCAGCCAGTGGCGCGGAAATAGTCACCAAAGGGCGGTGGGCTATGTAACTGGTCAGTCCCATGAGGTTGGGAGGGGTTTAGGGGCCACAGTGGGGTCGAAAATGGGTACTGAGTCTTTTCGAGGTCCTCGTGTGCCACAATGGGAGGCTACAGTCAGAGGCCTGCCTAAAATGGCAAGACATGCCAGTGACACGCGTGAAATAATCATGAGGCGGTGGGCTATAGCCTTTGGTCATGAGGTTAGGGGAAGGTCTTTCGGGGCTCTGGTCGTTGGAAATGGGTACAGTCTTTTCGAGGTCCTCAGCGTGCCCAGTGGGAGGCTACGGTCAAGCACGCCCTAAAATGGCAAGACATGCCAGTGGCCAGTGAAATAAACCTTGAGGCGGTGGGCTATAGCCTTTGGTCCAGCGGGGTTGGGGAAGGTGTTTGAGGCTCAGTGCGTGGAAATGGGTACAGTCTTTTCGAGGGTCCTCGCGTGCAGTGGGAGGCTGGTCAAGCCTGCCCTAAAATGGCAAGACATGCCCAGTGCAGCAGCGTGAAATAGTCACAAGGCGGTGGGCTATAATGCTGGTCCTTGAGGTTGGGAGGGTTTGGGGCTCTGGTCGCCGGAGGTGGTACAGTCTTCTGAGGGTCCTCGTGTGCCCAGTGGGAGGCTCAGGTCAAGCCTACCCTAAAATGGCAATAAATACAGTGGCGCAGCAGCGTGAAATAGTCATGAGGCCGGTGGACTATAGCACAGTCCATGGAGGTTGGGAGGGGCGTGGAAATGGAGTACAGATCTTTTCGAGGGTCCTCGTGTGCCCGTGGGAGGCTCTGATCAGAGGCCTGCCTAAAATGACAAGAAATTCCCAGGCGCAGCGCGTGAAATAGTCACGAGGCCGGTGGGCTATATCATTTGGTCCGCGGGGGTTGGGGAGGGGCGTTCAGGGGGCTCAGTGGTCAGGAAATGGGTACAGTCATTTCGAGGGTCCTCGCGTGCAGTGGGAGGCTCTGGTCAGGGCCTGCCCTAAAATGGTGAAAATGCCCATGCAGCAGCGTGAAATAATCATGGGGCGGTGGTCTATAGCCTTTGGTCCCTTGAGGGGTTGGGGGAGGTTTAAGGGTCTGCACGTCGAGAAAATGGGTACAGTCTTTTCAAGGGTCCTCGTGTGCCCAGGTGGGAGGCTACTGGTCAGAAAGCCTGCCCTAAAATGGCAAGAAATGCCAGCCAGGCAGCGCGTGAAATAATCGCCCGTGGCGGTGGGCTATAGCCTTTGGTCCATGAGGGGTTGGGGAGGCGTTCGGGGCTGGGCGTCGGAAATGGGTACTGATCTTTTCGAGGGTCCTCGTGTGCCAGTGGGAGATTACGGTCAGAGGCCTGCCTAAAATAGCAAGAAATGCCATGGCCAGCGTGAAATAATCGCCCGGCCTTGGGTGGGCTATAGCCTTTAGTCATGAGGGTTTGGGGAGGGGTTTAGGGGGCTCTGGTCGTCAGAAATGGGTACAGTCTTTTCGAGGGTCCTCGCGTGCCCAGTGGGAGGCTATGGTCAGAAGCCTGCCCTAAAATGGCAAGACATGCCCAGCGGCGCAGCGCGTGAAATAGTCGCCGAGGCCGGTGGGCTATAGCCTTTGGTCCGCGGGGGTTGGGGAGGGGCGTTCAGGGGCTCTGGGCGTCGGAAATGGGTACAGTCTTTTCGAGGGTCCTCGTGTGCCCAGTGGGAGATTACGGTCAGAGGCCTGCCCTAAAATAGCAAGAAATACCCAGCGGCGCAGCGCGGGAAATAGTCACCGAGGCCGGTGGGCTATAGCCTTTGGTCATGAGGTTGGGGAGGGGTTTCGGGGGCCCTGGTTGTCGAAAATGGGTACAGTCTTTTCGAGGGTCCTCGTGTGCCCTGTGGGAGGCTACGGTCGGAGGCCTGCCCTAAAATGGCAAGACATGCCCATGGCAGCGCGTGTGAAATAGTCGCGAGGCAGTGGGCTATAGTCTTTGGTCATGAGGGGTTGGGGAGGCGTTCGGGGGCTCACAGGCGTCGGAAATGGGTACAGTCTTTTGAGGGTCCTCGTGTGAGTGGGAGATTACGGTCAGAGGCCTGCCTAAAATAGCAAGAAATACCAGTGGCGCAGCCGGAAATAGTCACAGGGCGGTGGGCTATAGCCTTGTTCAGCGGGGTTGGGGAGGGGTTTAGGGGCCACAGTGGTCGAAAATGGGTACAGTCTTTTGAGGGTCCTCGTGTACCACAATGAGGAGCTACTGGTCAGAGGCACTGCCTAAAATGGCAAGACATGCCATGGCAGCGCGTGAAATAATCGCCATGAGGCAGTGGGCTATAGCCTTTGTTCCATGGGGTTGGGAGGGGTTTAGGGGCCACAGTCGTGAAAATGGGTACAGTCTTTTCGAGGGTCCTCGTGTACCACAAGGAGGCTCTGATCAGAGGCCTGCCCTAAAATGACAAGAAATGCCAGTGGCGCAGCAGGTGGGAAATAGTCGCGAGGCGGTGGGCTATAGCCTGTTCAGCGGGGGTTGGGAGGGGTTTAGGGGGCCACAGTGGTCGAAAATGGGAGTCTTTTGAGGGTCCTCGTGTACCTGTGGGAGGCCTCTGATCAGAGCCTGCCCTAAAATGGCAAGACATGCTTAGCATGGCCGCGTGAAATAGTCCTTGAGGCAGTGGGCTATAGCTTTGTTCAGCAGGGGTTGGGGAGGGGTTTAGGGGCCACAGTGGTCGTCGAAAATGGGTCAGTCTTTTGAGGGTCCTCATGTACTGTGGGAGGCTCTGATCGAGCACTGCCCTAAAATAAAGACATGCCCAGCAGGCCTTGTGCGTGAAATAATCATGGGGCGGTGGGCTATAGCCTTTGGTCCTTGAGGTTGGGGAAAGGTCTTCGGGGGCTCACGGTTGTCGGAAATGGGTACAGTCTTTTGAGGGTTTCTCGCGTGCGAGTGGGAGGCTCTGGTCAAGCCTGCCCTAAAATAAGACATGCCAGTAGCGGCCGCGTGAAATAATCATGGGAGGCGGTGGACTATAGCCTATTGTCAGCGGGGGTTGGGGAGGGGGTTTCAGGGGCTCTGGTCATCGGAAATGGGTACAGTCTTTACGAGGGTCCTCATGTGCCCAGTGGGAGGCTCCGGTCAGAAGCCTGCCCTAAAATGCCAAGAAATATCCAGCGGCGCAGCGCGTGAAATAGTCACCGAGGATGGTGGCCTATAGCCTTTGGTCCGCGGGGGTTGGGGAGGGGCGTTCGGGGGCTCTGGGTGTCGAAAATGGGTACAGTCTTTTCGAGGGTCCTCGCGTGCCCAGTGGGAGGCTACGGTCAGGGCCTGCCCTAAAACGGCAATAAATACCCAGCGGCGCAGCGCGTGAAATAGTCGCCGAGGCCGGTGGGCTATAGCTTTTGGTCCGCGGAGGTTGGGGAGGGGCGTCGGAAATGGGTACAGTCTTTTCGAGGGTCCTCGTGTGCCCCGTGGGAGGCTACGGTCAGAGGCCTGCCCTAAAATGACAAGAAATGCCCAGCGGCGCAGCGCGTGAAATAGTCACCGAGGCCGGTGGGCTATAGCCTTTGGTCCGCGGGGGTTGGGGTGGGGCGTTCGGGGGCTCTGGGTGTCGGAAATGGGTACAGTCTTTTCGAGGGTCCTCGCGTGCCCAGTGGGAGGCTACGGTCAGGGCCTGCCCTAAAATGGCAAGAAATGCCCAGCGGCGCAGCGCGTGAAATAGTCATGGGGCAGTGGGCTATAGCCTTTGGTCCCGCGTGGGTTGGGAAGGTCTTTACAGGGGCTCACAGTGGTGAAAATGGGTACAGTCTTTTCGAGGGTCCTCGTGTGCCCAGTGGGAGGCCTACGGTCAGAGCCTGCCTAAAATGGCAAAAATACCAATGACGACGTGAAATATTCACCAGGGAGCTATAGCCTTTGGTCAGCGGGGGTAGTGAGAGGGTTTGGGGGTTCTGTTCGTCAGAAATGGAGTGCAGTCTTTCGAGGGTCTCGTGTGCCCAGTGGGAGGCTACGGTCAAGCCTACCTAAAATAGCAAGACATGCCAGTAGCAGCGTGAAATAATCATGAGGCGGTGGGCTATAGCCTTTGGTCCCATGGAGGTTGGGGAGGGTTTGGGGCTCACAGTCGTCGAAATGGAGTCTGTCTTTTCGAGGTCCTCGTGTGGATGGGAGGCTCTGTCAGAAGCACTGTCCTAAAATAGCAAGAAATGTCAGCCAAGCGCAGGAAATAGTCCAAGGCAGTGGGCTATAACTGAGTCCTTTGAGGGGTTGGGGAGGGTTTGGGGCTCACAGGTCGTCAGAAATGGGTAAGAAGTCTTTTCGAGGTCCTCGTGTGCCCGATTAGAGCTCAGTGAGCACCTGCTAAAATGGCAAGACATGCCCAGTGGCCTTGAGGAAATAATCACCAAGGGCAGGTGGGCTATAGCCTTTGTCCATGAGGGTTGGGAGGGGTTTCGGGGGCCACAGTCGTCGGAAATGGGTACATTCTTTTAGGGTCCCTCGTGTGCCCAGTGGGAGGCTCAGGTCGAGCCTGCCTAAAATGCCAAGACATGCCAGTGAGCGGGCCGCGTAAAAATAGTCAAGGCCGGTTGGCTATAGCCTTTGGTCCTTGAGGGGTTGGGGAGGGGTTTGGGGGCTCTGGTGTCAGAAATGGAGTCTGCAGTCTTTTGGTCCTCGTGTGCCTAGTGGGAGGCTCTGGTCAGGCACATGTCCTAAAATGGCAAGAAATGTCCAGTAGCAGGCGTGAAATAGTCATGAGGCGGTGGGCTATGTGCCCAGCCATGAGGTTAGGGGAGGGGCGTTTGGGGGGCTCTTGGTGTCGGAAATGGGTACAGTCTTTTCGAGGGTCCTCGCGTGCCCAGTGGGAGGCTACGGTCAGGGCCTGCCCTAAAATGGCAGAAATGCCAATGCGCAGCAGTGAAATAGTCACGAGGCCGGTGGGATATAGCCTTTGGTCTCTGAGGGGTTGGGGAGGCGTCGGAAATGGTCTGAGTCTTCTCGAGGTCCTCTTGTGCCCGTGGGAGGCTCTGATCAGAGGCACTGCCCTAAAATGACAAGAAATGCCAGTGGCGCAGCGGGTGAAATAATCGCAGGCGGTGGGCTATAGCCTTTGGTCAGGGGTTGGGGAGGTGGTTATGGGGGCCACAGTGGGTGAAAATGGGTGCAGTCTTTTCGAGGGTCCTCGTGTGATGGGACCCTACTGTCAAAAGCACTGCCCTAAAATGACAAAAATACCCAATGACGCAGCGCGTGAAATAACCACGAGGCGGTGAGCTATAGCCTTTAGTCCCATGAGGGTTGGGAGGGGTTTAGGGGCTCAGTCGTCGGAAATGGGTGCAGTCTTTTCGAGGGTCCTCGCGTGCAGTGGGAGGCTACTGGTCGAAGCCTGCCACTAAAATAACAAAACATGCCAACAGCGCAATGGCGTGAAATAATCATGAGGCGGTGGGCTATAGCCTTTGGTCAGCGGGGTTATGGAGGGGGGTTCGGGGCTCTGGGCGTGGAAATGGGTCTGAGTCTTTTCGAGGTCTCGTGTGCCCGGATGGGAGGCTCTGGTCGAAGCACTGCCTAAAATGAAGAGCATCCAATGACCCAGTAGCGTGAAATAATCGCCGAGGCGGTGGGCTATAACTTTGGTCCAGGTGGTTGGGGAGGGGGTTTAGGGGCTCACGGTCGGAAATGGGTACAGTCTTTTCGAGGTCTCGCGTGCCCAGTGGGAGGCTACGGTCAGGCACACCTAAAATAGCAAGGCATGCCAGCCTTGGCCCGTGAAATAATCGCCCGAGGCGGTGGGCTATAGCCTTTGGTCCCTTGAGGGGTTGGGGGAGGCGTTCGGGGCTCTGGGCGTCGGAAATGGAGTCTGATCTTTTGAGGGTCTCGTGTGCCATGGGAGACTCGGTCAGAGGCACACCTAAAATAACAAGAAATGCCAGTAGCGGAGAAATAGTCACTTGAAGCGGTGGCCTATAGCATTTAGTCCTTGAGGGGTTGGGAGGGGTTTGAGAGTTCTGGTCGCCGGAAATGGGTACAGTCTTTACAAGGGTCTCGTGTGCCCAGGTGGGAGGCTCAGTCAAGCACCTAAAAATGCCAAAAATGTCAGTATGGCGCGTGAAATAAGTCATGCCGAGGATGGTGGGCTATAGCCTTTGGGCCCTTGAGGGTTGGGAGGGGCGTTCGGGGGCTCACAGGAGTCGGAAATGGAGTACAGTCTTTTCGAGGGTCTCGCGTGCCAGTGGGAGGCTCTGATCAGGGCCTGCCACTAAAATGGCAATAAATACCAATGGCCATGTGCGTGAAATAGTCAGCAGGCCGGTGGGCTATAGCCTTTGGTCCATGGAGGTTGGGGAGGCGTCGGGAAATGGGTACAGTCTTTTCGAGGGTTTCGTGTGCCCGTGGGAGGCTGATCGAGCCTGCCCTAAAATGACAAGAAATGCCCAGTGACGCAGCGTGAAATAGTCACGAGGCGGTGGGCTATAACTGGTCCCATGAGGGTTGGGGAGGGGGTTTAGGGGGCTCTGGTCGTAGAAAACGGGTACATTATTTTTCGAGGGTCCTCGTGTGCCCAGTGGGAGGCTACGGTCAGAAGCCTGCCCTAAAATAACAAGAAATTTCCAGTGGCGCAGCGCGTGAAATAGTCGACGAGGACGGTGGGCTATAGCCTTTGGTCCGCGGGGGTTGGGGAGGGTTTACAGGGGCTACACGGTGGAGTGAAAATGGTATGTGCAGTGCTATAAAGAGGTCCTCGTCAATGCCACGTGGGAGGCTCGGTCAAGAGCACCTGTCCTAAAATGGCAAGAAATGTCCAGCGGCGCAGGGCGTGAAATTGTCGCCGAGGCCGGTGGGCTATAGCCTTTGGCCCGCGGGGGTTGGGGAGGGGCGTTTGGGGGCTCTGGGTGTCGGAAATGGGTACAGTCTTTTCGAGGGTCCTCGCGTGCCCAGTGGGAGGCTACGGTCAGGGCCTGCCTAAAAATGGCAAGAAATGCCCAGCGTGAGAGTGAAATATCAAGGGCGGTGGGATATAGCCTGGTCTCTGGGGGTTGGGAGGGGCGTCGGAAATGGGTACAGTCTTCTCGAGGGTCCTCTTGTGCCCGTGGGAGAGGCCTCTGATCAGGAGGCCTGCCCTAAAATGACAAGAAATGCCAATGGCATAGCAGGTGAAATAGTCATGAGGCGGTGGGCTATAGCCTTTGGTCCCATGAGGGTTGGGGAGGTGGTTTAGGGGGCCACAGTGCGTCGAAAATGGGTACAGTCTTTTCGAGGGTCTCGTGTGCTTGATGGGAACCCTCTGGTCAAAAAGCCTGCCTAAAATGACAAAAAAATACCCAATGACCTTGTGCGTGAAATATACCAAGGCGGTGAGCTATAGCCTTAGTCCCGGGGTTGGGGAGGGTTTAGGGGCTCAGTCGTCGGAAATGGGTACAGCCTTTTCGAGGGTCTCGCGTGCCCGGTGGGAGGCTCTGATCAGGCCTGCCCTAAAATAACAAGGCATGCCAGCAGTAGCGTGAAATAGTCATGGGGCGGTGGGCTATAGCCTTTGGTCCATGAGGGGTTAGGGAGGGCGTTCGGGGGCTCTGGCGTCGGAAATGGGTACAGTCTTTTCGAGGGTCCTCGTGTGCCCGAGGTGGGAGGCTCTGATCAGAAGCACTGCCCTAAAATGAGAAAAGAAGCATCCATGACCCAGTGGCGTGAAATAATCGCCGAGGCGGTGGGCTATAACTGCTAGTCCGCGGGGGTTGGGGGGGGGTTTTGGGGGGCTCTGGTCGGCGGAAATGGGTACAGTCTTTTCGAGGGTCCTCGCGTGCCCAGTGGGAGGCTACGGTCAGAAATCATCCTAAAATGGCAAGACATGCCAATGGCCTTGTGCGTGAAATAATCGCCAGGCGGTGGGCTATAGCCTTTGGTCATGAGGTTGGGGGAAGGTGTTTGGGGAGCACTGGGCGTCGGAAATGGGTACAATCTTGTCGAGGGTCTCGTGTGCAGTGGGAGGCTATGGTCAGAAGCACGCCCTAAAATGGAAAGACATGCCAGTAGCGCGTGAAATAAGTCGCAGGCCGGTGGGCTATAGCCTTTGGTCATGAGGGTTGGGAGGGGGTTTAGGGGCTCTGGTCATCGGAAATAGTTCTGAGTCTTCTGAGGGTCCTCGTGTGCCCAGATGGGAGGCTACGGTCAAGCACTGCCTAAAATAACAAGAAATGTCAAGACGGCGCGTAAAATAATCCATAGACCCGGTGGGCTATGTGCCCCAGTCAGCGGGGGTTGGGGAGGGGTTTCGGGGGCTCTGGTCATCGGAGATGGGTACAGTCTTTTCGAGGGACCTCGTGTGCCCAGTGGGAGGCTACGGTCAGAAGCACCTAAAATAGCAAAAACATGTCCATGAGCGCAGCGCGTGAAATAATCGCCAATGAGAGCAGCTATGCTGATCATGGGGGTTGGGAGGGGTTTAGGGGCTCAGTGCGTGGAAATGGGTACAGTCTTTTCGAGGGGCCCTCGTGTGCCCGATGGGAGGCTCGTCGAAGCACTGCCACTAAAATGGCAAAAAATGCGCAGCGCGTGAAATAGTCACGAGGCGGTGGGCTATGTGCTGGTCATGAGGGTTGGGGAGGCGTCAGGGAAATGGAGTACAGATCTTTTCAGTCTCGTGTGCCCGTCAGGAGGCTAGGTCAAGGCCTGCCCTAAAATGACAAGAAATGCCTAGCGGCGAGCGCGTGAAATAAGTCACGAGGGCGGTGGGCGATATGCCTTTGTCGAGGGGTTGGGAGGGGTTTGGGGGCTCACAGTGCGTCGAAATGGATGCAGTCTTATCGAGGTCCTAGTGTGCCAGTGGGAGGCTCTGATCAGAAGCACTGCCTAAAATGTGAAAATGCCCTTGATGGCGAAGCAGCGTGAAATTATCACCAAAGGCGGTAGGCTATAAGCACAGTCCCAGGGGTTGGGGAGGGCGTTTGGGGGCTCACGGTTGTAGAAATGGGTGCAGTCTTTTCGAGGGTCCTCGCGGGCAGGTGGGAGGCTACGGTGATTGACCTGCCTAAAATAAAGACATGCCAGTGACTGGCCAGCAGTGAAATAGTCATGAGACCGGTGGGCTATAGCCTTTGGTCAGCGGGGTTGGGGAAGGTGTTTCAGGGGCTCTGGTCGTCGAAAATGGGTAAAGTCTTTTCGAGGGTCCTCGTGTGCCCGATGGGAGGCTCTGATCGAGCACTGCCTAAAATAACATGTCCTAGTATGGCCATGGCCGTGAAATAATAATCGCCAATGGTGACCTATAATAACTAGTCCGAGGAGTTGGGGAGGGTTTAGGGGCTCACGGTGCGTCGGAAATGGGTACAGTCTTTTCGAGGGCCCTCGTGTGCCAGGTGGGAGGCTACGTCAGCACATGCCCTAAAATGGCAAGAAATGCCAGTGGCAGCGCGTGAAATAGTCCAAGGCGGTGGGCTATAGCTTTGGTCCCATGAGGGGGTTGGGGAGGCGTCGGAAATGGAGTCTGATCTTTTCAGGGTCTCGTGTGCCCGTGGGAGGCTGATCAAAGGCCTGCCCTAAAATGACAAGAAATGCCCTAAGCAGCAGCGTGAAATAATCACCCAGGGCGGTGGCGATATGCTTTGTCCAGGGGTTGGGAGGGGTTTAGGGGGCTCACAGGTGAAAGTGAAATGGGTACAGAGTCTTTTCGAGGTCCTAGTGTGCCCAGTGGGAGGCTACAGTCAGCCTGCCCTAAAATAACAGAAAATGCCAAGTGGCAGCGTGAAATTGATCACAGGCGGTGGGCTATAGCACAGTCATGAGGGTTGGGGCGTAGGGGTTTAGGGACTCTGGTTGTCGGAAATGGGTACAGTCTTTCGAGGGTCCCTCATGCGGGCCCAGTGGGAGGCTACGGTCGAAGCAAGCACTAAAATAAGCAAGACATGCCAGCCTGTGGCCGTAGAAAATAATCGCCCAGGCAGTGGGCTATAGCTGGTCCCATGAGGTTGGGGAGGGGCGTTGAGCTCTGGGTGTCGGAAATGGGTACAGTCTTTTGAGGTCCTCGCGTGCCATGGGAGGCTCTTGTCGAGCCTGCCTAAAATGGAAGAAATGCCAGTGACGGCGTGAAATAATCACCAAGGCGGTGGGCTACTTGCTGATCCCATGAGGGTTGGGTAGGAGGTTAGGGGCTCTGGTCATGAAATGGGTTCGGTCTTCTGAGGGTCTCGTGTGCCAGATGGGAGGCTCTGGTCAGAAGCACTGCCTAAAATGTAAGAAATGCCAATGGCGCAGCGCGTGAAATAGTCGCCGAGGCCCGTGGGCTATAGCCGTTGGTCAGCGGGGGTTGGGAAGGGCGTTTGAGGGGCTCTGAGTGCGTCAGAAAATGGAGTACAGTCTTGTCGAGGTCCTCGTGTGTGATGGGAGGCTATGGTCAGAGCTTGCCCTAAAATGGAAAGAACATACCCAGCCGTGGCCGTGAAATAATCACCAGGCGGTGGGCTATGTATCCATGAGGTTGGGGAAGGAGGTTACAGGGCTCAGGCGTCGGAAATGGGTACAGTCTTTTCGAGGGTCCTCGCGTGCCCTGTGGGTGGATACGGTAAGATGCCTGTCCTAAAATGGGAAGACATGCCAGAGCGTGGCGCGATGAAATAATCGCGAGGCGGTGGGCTATGTGCTTTGGTCCCTTGAGGGGTTGGGAGGGGCGTTAGGGGCTCTGCGTGAAATGGGTACAGTCATTCGAGGGTCTCGTGCTTGCCGGATGGGAGGCTACGGTCAGGGCCTGCCCTAAAATGTGAAATGCCAGCGCAGTGAAATAGTGTCGAAATAATCGCCGAGCCGTGGGCTATAGCCATGAGGTTGGGAAGGTGTTTGAGAACTCACAGTCTGAAAATGGAGTCTGATCTTGTCGAGGGTCTCGTGTGCCAGTGGGAGGCTATAGTGAAGCCTGTCCTAAAATGGAAAGACATGCCCAGCGTGGCGCGTGAAATAATCGCCAGGCGGTGGGCTACTGTGCTGGTCCCTTGAGGGGTTGGGGAGGAGGTTACAGGGGCTCTGGGCGTCGGAAATTGGGTACAGTCTTTTGAGGGTCCTCGTGTGCCCGATGGGAGGCTCTGGTCAGAAGCCTCCCAAAATAACAAGAAATGCAAAGCGGTATGGCGTCAAATAATCATGCCGATGCGGTGGGCTATAGCTTTCACGAGGGGTTGGGGAAGGTGTTTGGGGGCTCTGGGCGTCGGAGAAATGGGTACAGTCTTCGAGGGGTCCTCGCGTGCCCAGTGGGAGGCTACTCTGATCAGGCACGTCCTAAAATGGCAAGACATGCCCAGCGTGGCAGCGTGGAAATAATCGCCGAGGCGGTGGGCTATGTGCTGGTCCATGAGGGGTTAGGGAGGGCCGTTCGGGGCTTTGAAGGCGTCGGAAATGGGTACAGTCGTTTGAGGTCCTCGTGTGCCCAGTGGGAGGCTCGTCGAGGCCTGCCTAAAATAACAAGAAATGCCAGTGGCGGCGTGAGGAATTAGTCAGGGCCGGTGGCCTATAGGCTTTGTCAGCGGGGGTTGGGAGGGTGTTTGGGGCTTTCAGTCGGTCAGTGAAATGAGTACAGTCTTCTGAGGGTCCTCGTGTGCCCAGTGGGAGGCCTACGGTCAGAGGCCTGCCTAAAATAACAAGAAATATCCAGCAGGCGTAGCGCGTAAAATAGTCGCCGGCAGTGGGCTATAGCTTTGGTCCCATGAGGGGTTGGGAGGAGCCGTTCGGGGCTGGGCGTCGGAAATGGGTACAGTCTTCGAGGTCTCGTGTGCCCAGTGGGAGGCTGGTCGAGCCTGCCCTAAAATGGGAAGACATGCCCAAGCAGCGTGGCGTGGGAAATAATCGCCAGGCGGTGGGCTATAAGCCTTTAGTCAGCGGGGTTGGGAGAGCCGTTGGGGCTTTGGGCGTCGGAAATGGAGTCAGTCGTTTGAGGTCTCGTGTGCCCAGTGGGAGGCTACGTCAGGCACGCTAAAATAGCAGAAATGCCAATGAGTAGCAGCGTGGGAAATTAGTCAAGAGGCCGGTGGCCTATAGGCTTTGTCCATGAGGGGTTGGGAGGGTGTTTGAGGCTCTGGTCATGGAAATGGGTACAGTCTTCTGAGGGTCCTCGTGTGCTTGATGGGAGGCTACTGGTCAGCACATACTAAAATAGCAAGAAATATCCAATGACGCAGCGCGTAAAATAATCGCCGAGGCCGGTGGGCTATAGCCTTTGGTCCCATGAGGGTTGGGGAGGGTGTTTGAGGCTCTGGTCATGGAAATGGGTGCAGTCTTTTGAGGTCCTCGTGTGCCCGATGGGAGGCTCTGTCGAGGCCTGCCCTAAAATATCAAGAAATGCCATGGCCAGCCGCAGGAAATAATCACTTGAGGCGGTGGCCTATAGCCAGTCATGCGGGGTTGGGAGGGGTTTGGTGGCTACTGGTCATTGGAAATGGGTACAGTCTTCTGAGGGTCTCGTGTGCCCGATGGGAGGCTACGATTGACCTGCAAAATAGCAAAATATCAATGGCCCTTGGCCGCGTGAAATAATCGCGTTGAGGTTGGGCGTGATGGGTACAGTCTTCGAGGTCCTCGTGTGCCCGGTGGGAGGCTCACGTCAGGCCTGCCCTAAAATAACAAAATGCCAGTGATTTTAGTAGCGAGAATAGTCACCGGGCCAGATTGGGCCTGTGCTGATCTCTGCGGGGTTGGGGAAGGTGTTTGGGGCTCTAGATGGATTGAAATGGAGTCTGGTCTGAGGGTCCTCGTGTACTTGATGGGAGGCTACGGTCGAGCACCGCCTACAAATAACCAAGAAATGCCATGGCGGTAGCGCCAGCGTCGAAATAGTCAGCTGGCAGGTGGGCTATAGCCTTTAGTCCTTCGGGGTTGGGAAGGTGTTTGAGGATTTGGGCGTCGGGAGTAATGGGTCAGTCTTCTGAGGGTCTCGTGTGCCCAGTGGAGGCTCTCGGTCGAGAGCACTTGCCTAAAAATGGAAAAAATACCAATGACCCAGTAGCGTGAAATAATCATAAAGGCGGTGGGCTATAGCCTATGAGTCAGCGGGGGTTGGGAAGGTGTTGGGGGCTCTAGTGTGGAATGGAGTGAATGCAGTCTTTCTGAGGGTCCTCGTGTGCCCGATGGAGGCTCTGATCAGAGCCTGCCCTAAAATAATGAAATGGCCGGCCCAGCGTCGTGAAATAGTCATGAGGCAGTGGGCTATAGCCTTTTGTCGGGGGTTGGGGAAGGTGTTTGGGGGCTCACGGCCGCCGGGTGGAGTACGGTCTTCTGAGGGGTCCTCGTGTGCCCAGTCGGGAGGCTCAGTCAGATGCTTGCCACCTAAAATGAGAAGAAATGTCAGCGGTATGGCCGCGTGAAATAATCGCCCGAGGCCGGTGGGCTACTCAGCCTTTAGTCCCGCGGGGGGTTGGGAGGGGTTCGGGGGCTCTGGTGTCAGGAAATAGTTGATC